>JAQQSK010000404.1:9533-20399 GCA_028658325.1 Potorous gilbertii
TATATATATATATATATATACATATATATATGTATATATATATAGATATTTCAGTGATAGGTTCCTAAACTCCGTTTTAAGGGATTCAAGCTTTCTAGCTTCCCTTTAAGAAACAAGCAGTTAGAGATAGATTTTTATTCATTGTAGTATGTTCAATCATTTAAAAATGATTTTACTGGGATTTAAATCGCCAAAAAATCAAACATGTAATGCATTTTAGTCATGGGCATTTTAGATCTTGAATAAGGCAAGCAAAGCACTAGAAATTTCCTTAAGGTATACTGTAAGTGATGTTGATGAGTTAATATGCATAGGAGGTGAATACATGTAGTCTTTTAACACAAAAGAGCCAAACAAGTAATTGCCATAAGGCTTCCAGATGATAGCAAAACAGCATTTGAAAATGCATGCCTTAAGCTCCTGCCTAACAGAAAAACTGGGAATGATTCAAATAATTGAAGTATAATGAAGAGTGCAATTAATTGAAATAATATACACTCAAGGCTGTTGCTAAGTAGTCAATGTAGTAAATGTAGATTTTAAAATAGTTCAGGATTTTGGGAGGTATAGACCAGAAGATACTATCATATTCCAAAGTGATTTGGTACATGGAGAGAATTTTCACTTATACAAATTTCAGAAAATCTGAGAGTACTGTTATTGCTACTTTTGGCCTTTTGCTCAGGAATGACAATTGACCTCCAATGTATATCAGCTTCCCTTTATTGCAAGTTATATGAAAGAGAAAAAGAGACAGTAGATTCTCTTCTGAGATAAGGACCTATTTCTATTCCATTTCTAGATAATAGCATTTATCTTATAACCCCTAACAATGGAACAGACTATGTTCTAAAATTTCATTTTAAAGTCAGTGGTTTGAAACTTGAAACACATTTTCCCACAGAAATAATATGTGGCATGATGCTTTGGTTCATTATTGACCTGCAAAGTGTATTTGATCCAAATGGAGCAAATTCCTATAAAATCGTACCATAGTTAACATATAATTCCATAGGTAATATGTCCACACACACATATATATGTATATATTTAGTACTGTAACTTGGATTATCAGAAACATATCTCTCCCAGAACTGAACAGTGAGACTAGGTTCTCCTCCAAGAATCAGGTTCTGGTGTTTCTCAAATCTTGAGACAAGACACACAAACACTGAGAAGGTAGTGTACAGGCCTCATGAGAAGCAGAGACAATTTGTGCTTTCAGGATAAATTTTATGTAATAAAATAAGAACACATTACACAGTCTTTGAACTCTATTAGTTCTTCAGATAATTGTCACATGTAGAATCTTGAAGATGAACCATATGAAAAGGCTAAGTAAATTCCAAGAAAGGCTAAGTTGACATTTTCTTGTTGAAAAAAAGGATCAGCCTGCTTCTGTATTATCCACATTGGACACTGTATTTAGAAACAAAGTGCTGTAACCTGACAAATGTCTTCAATGCTGTTCAGCTTTATCACTGCAAATCCTTTTGCAGATTTTTTCTTGCCATCATTAGAAGCAATTTAAGGGATCTGAAAGGAATGTTTTCATTGAACTCTGGAACAATTTTAGAGTGTGTCTGTATGACCTCAATGCTAAATTCTAGAAAGGTAAGAAAAATTTAGGGAAAGTCAAAACCAGACAAGAAATCCACACTGATTATATTCATATAACTAAGCGGGTGTACAAAATTATGCAATTTATAGGCGTTTTGAATTCATAGAAGTCCCTCTGAAAGAGACCAAATGAGGAAGATTAAAAAAATTAAAACAGAAAACAATTGTAAGCTAGTTTAATTATAAAAAATGTGTCTTTAATCTTCTGGATCTATTTACAGTGGTGAAGAAATTCCTACCTTAACTTTTAATTCCTTTAAAAAAAATTTCTGGGCAGGTTAGGGGGAGGGCACAGACCTAAGAGGGCAGAGTATAAGCTGGGATGCATTTGAGTTCTCCCTAGTATCCATCCAAATACCTGTAAAAATGACTCTAAACAAATTCTAGAGCAGAAGAACCCACAAAATGACAGGGTGAAACAAATTTCCACTCCAAGACAACCTGGAAGGTTGACAGAAAAGGTCTATTGCACCAGTCTGACAGAAGAGTACAGTTGAAAGTGGACTACATCAGCGCAGATGGGGCCAGACAAAGACCCAGGGGACTAAATTACTGGCAGCTGTGGTGGTTTTCAGTCTTCTCAATCCACAAACACAAGAGATACTTTGAAGGTCAGTAGAAGATGTCTTTTGGACATAGTGAGAGAGGAGCATGGTTTAATCTCATTTCCTGAACAACAGCTGCTTCCAGAAATTTCAGCTTATAGATGATGGGGAGAACAAGCAGCTAATCTGAGGGGGAATGCAGGAATCTCTGCTCGTTCTGAGGCAGGATTCTCTTACTTTGATTGTGCTTGGATCTGAGTCACCATCCTGGGTGGCTGTCCTTGGGCAAGGAGGAGCACTGGTCTAGCAGATCTTGTGACCACAGCATAGAGGATATCCTCTTTGCAATTCCAAGGAAGAAAGGAGTGCTTGTGGTCATGCACAGAGCAGAGCACAGACCACAAGAAGTGTAGACAACTCTTCTTTGATCACACAACCTTGGAGGAACTGAAAATTTATAGTCCCTAGAAATATCTCTGAAAACAGCTCTTCAAAATCCCTGAAGCCTGGGACAATACACCTTCCACACTGGAAGCAGAGTCCTACCTTAACAAAAAGATAAATAGTCAAATAATTGACTGGCAGAATGATCAACAGCAAAAAAACAAAACAAAACAAAAAACAGACTATAGCATCTTACTTTGGTGACAAGGAAGGTCAAATACAGATAACCAGAAGACAACAAATTCAAAGTTCCTACATACAAGGCCTCCAAGAAAAATTAGTCTTATGTTATGGGAGAGTTCAAAAGGGATTTTGAAAATCAAGTAAGTAAGAGATGCAGAGTAAGTGGGAAGAGAAATGAGAGTCATGCAAGAAAATCATGAATAACAAGCCAACAGCTTGCTGAAGGAGACCAAAAAAAAAATACTGAAGAAAATAACAGCTTAAAAAAGAGAATAACCCAAATTGCAAAAGAAGTCCAAAATGACAGTGAGGAGAAGAATGCCTTATAAAGCAGAATTGATCAAATGGAAAAGGAGGTTCAAAAACTCAATACAGAAAATAATTCCTTCAAAATTAGAATGGAGCACATGGAAATTAATGACTCTGTGAGAAATCAAGAAATTTTGAAAGAAAACCGAGAAAAAAAGACAATTTGAAATATCTCCTTGGAAAAACAACTGACTTGGAAAATAGATTAAGGAGAGAGAATTTAAAAATTATTGGAGTATCTGGAAGCCAGGATAAAAATAAAGAGTCTGGACATCATTTTTCAAGGAATTATCAAAGAAAACTTCTATGATGTTGTGGAACCAGAGTAAAATAGAAATTGAAGGATTCTGTTAATGACCTCCTGAAAGAGATCTTAAAGGAAATCTCCTAGGAATATTATAGTCAAATTCCAGAGTTCTGAGATCCAGGAGAAAATATTGTAAGTAGCCAGAAAGAATCAATTCAAGTATTGTGGAAACATAATCAGGATAACACAAGATTTAGCAGCTTTTACTTTAAGGGATCAGAGGACTTGGAACAAGATATTCTAAAGGTCAAAGGAGCTGGGATTTAAACAAAAAATCACCTACCCTGAAAAAGTGAGTATAATCCTTCAGGGGCAGGATATTCAATGAAATAGAGGACATAACATTTTTGATGAAAGAACCAGAGATGAATAGAAAATTTGACTTTCACATACAAGAATCAAGAGAATCATTAAAAGATAAACAGGAAAGAGAAATCATAAGGGACTTATTAAAGTTGAACTGTTTGCATTCCTATATGGAAAGATGATATTTGTAACTCATGAGATCTTTCTCAGTATTAGGGTAGTTGGAGGGATTTCATACACACAATATAGGTATATGTGTATAAGTATATATACACATACACATATATGTATGTGTACATATATGTATGTATATATGTATATATATATGTATATATATTATTACTTAGGGTGGGTAGAGAGGGAGGAAGGGAGGGTATTTGGAACTCAGAGTTTTATAAATGAATGTTAAAAATTGTTTTTACATGTAACTGGGAAATAAGATACAGAGGCAATGTGGTATGGAAATCTGTCTTGAGTACAGGAAAATAGAAGGGCAAGGAGATAAGAGAAGGATAGAAGGGAGGCATATGAAGGGAAGGGATAATCAGAATGTATGCCATCTTGGAGTGTGGGAAGAGGAAAGAGGGGGAGAACATTTGGAACTCAATCTTGTGGAAATGAATGTTGAAAGCTAAAAATAAATAATAAACAAACAAACAAATAAATAAATAGCCTGAGGATTATCCCCCTAGAATTTTAGCTTGGTGAGGTCATGGGATTATTCATTTTTGGTTTTATGCCTCCAGAGACTAGCACATTTCCACACATGTAATTGATATTTAGTCAGAATCCCTATTTTGCCAATGAGGAAATTATCAGCAATGAAATGACTTATTCAAGGTCACTTGCTTTTAGCTTCATTTGGCACAGAACTTAGAGATGATTGACACTTTACTAATTTCTGATGAATAATTAGGGCTGATCAAAATTTTATGATTTCTGAATAGGACCCCCTGATCCTTGTCGAGATTCTTTTTTGATACCCAGCTCCATGAATACACCTAATCTTTGTTCTTGCTTAAGTTTCTGTTCCTTATTGTGATTTTTCTGGATCCTTGTCTTTTTTTTCTGATGGCGGTTACCCATTGATCCTTTTTCTGCCTTGTGGTTTTTCAAATCTTGGACCTCTGTTCTGTCCCAGATTTCTAAAACTCATATTCTCTCATTCCAAATATTTCACATGCCATACCTTCAAATAGCATGTTTTTCAGGTGAAATCATGTTTGAATCTGAAATCCAGAGGTGAAAGCTGTAGTCCAAAGTTTACAAAGAATAGCAAAGATAGTACTTGAATCAACATCTTCTTACCCCAAGGCCACAGACCTATCCTTCATGTTTTCCTTTTAGCATGGTTCCTTGCCTAAAAAGAAAAAAGAAAAGAAAGCATAATGATACCCAGGGAAAACACCTTTTGTTCCATAATCAAACTTTTGGTGTTTTTCAATTCCTTGCTGTTAGCTTAGGCTACTGTCACTTTCTTTTACCTCAAGTAATTCCCCAGATTTTTGGTCATTGTCAATTTCTTATGATTATCATGTTTGAAATCTATAATACATATGACTTTCTGTATTTCTGATTTTTTATATAGTTCTAAATAAGATTCCTGATTGGTTCCATGGCTAAAAAACATTCTGCAGTGATGGTAGAGATAAATTAATTAATGAGAAAGATGTATTTCTCTGCTTCCTTTAAAGTCCCTTCCTCCTAAACTTCCATTTTTCCTGGTACCTTCTTTCCTTTTAATGTTCAGTTATTCAGTTTTTTTATTATAAATCTTTTGTCCCCTGTACTGTATTTCCTACTTTTACTTTTCATTTTTCTAACCAAATATCACCTTTTCATCTTTCCCCCAAGATATTTTAGGCTCTGGCAAAGCACTCTATATTTATGATTCAAATAGAAAGATTTCTCTGAAAAAATATACTCCTAGTTGTGATAGATAAAATATGGGATATAAACTTGCTAACATCACAACTTGCATTTCTTGAGAAATCATTCAAAATGTGAATAGTTCAAAATTGGGTTTCATCATTTCTATCTAGCACAGAGACATTTAACGAATAGATTGCTTGAGGACAATGAAAATGTAAAAAGAGTGATAAGAAATTTATTGAATTTTGTTAAAGAAGATTTATTTGTTAACCAACTGCTACTTAAAAGTTACCTTGGATGTTGGGAACAAATTTGATGCTAATGATTACATCGTGTTTTGCTGCTGTGAAATATTAAATTGGAACATGAGGGAAGAATTGATTCCCTAGTGTCTACAAACAAAAAATGTATTATGGGACAACTCCCTTGCCATGGAATATGGATTGAGGAAGGGGGCAAGAGAAAATACTATGTCTTCTAATGTCAACCATGTGAATAGATTGTCGGTGTGTGATCATTTCTGAATATTTAATAGACATATTCAGTCATTTAAGAAGTAATTTATTAATTGCCTACAATGTAGCAGGTGCTAGGCTAGGTTTCAGCAATACAAAGCCCAAAAGCACAGGAGAAGACTTTTATTTTATTCAATTATAGATTATGGGTAGGGGAACATCTGAGGTTGCCTAAAATTAAGTTATTAGGCATAAGACTTTGAATCAACAACAATAAGTTAGGGTCCTTTAATTCTTAGTAATACCGTGGAGACAATTAGGTTAAGAGCTTGTCAAGTTAGCAGCATAAATATTATCTGTGTCTCGGTTAATGTTTAAATATTTTTTTCTTTTGTGGTCCATATTGTAAATGCTTTAAAAAGAAGTATCACCTGACCAAAAATTGGAATAGCTTTATCTGTTATAAACTGTGTTAAAAATAATTTAAAAAAAGTTTTCAACAGTTTAGTTTTGTGTTATTTGTAATAACATTTTTGGAACCAGAAATCTCCAGTATTTTCAGGTCTTCTTTTAGAGGTAGAAGGTATATGGTAATGACTAAATGATGGGTCAGCGCCTGCATATGCTAGATTTGATGTCAAGAGAGCTTGGGTCCAATTTCTACTTCTAACACTACTTACTAGTTTTGTGAGCCTATGTAATTAGGCTCATTTTCCTCACCTATAAAATTGTAATAATAATTTGCCTCACCAAATTATTGTGAGAAACAAGATAATATGCATAAAGAACTTTACAAATTAAAAAAAAAGCTATATAAATGCTAGCTGATCTTATTCTCTTCTTCTTTTAGAAAACTCTTTTTTATGAAGGGAAGGTGACTCATTGTCATAGCAGGAGGAACTATGGGGACTAGGAGGAGTTTCACAATGTACTAACAGTAGTATTCTATTTTTTTAAAAAAGAAAATATTTGCCCACAGTTGGCAAGTAAGAATGGTTTGTATTCTTCAGCATTAGAACCAGTATCCAAATGCAAGCAGTCACAAATCCACTGAATTGCCAAGGTAGGGATTTTTTACAATTAAAGTTGATATTAAATTATTAGTGAACATAGTAAATAAAATTGTAATAATCCTTACTGTAACAATAACTTTGAATTTTACAAAGTACTTTTTCAGATCAACTCTAGGAGCTTGTTTAGTCGGACAGTATCCTAGAATTTTCATTTTGTTTGATAGTACAGAATTTGCTGACAGCATGACAAATATAAGACAAAGTGCTAGGTTTAGTGGAAAAATCAGGGAAGCTAAATATTGTGTTTTATTGTATCTAGTTATAGAAATGTGCCCCACTTTTGTTTTACCAGATCCTTAAACTCTGTTTCTATGCATGAAATGAAGTTAGTGTCTCCATCTACAAATAGTTTGTTAGTAAGCCATATGAAGTAATCATATGAATTAAAAAAAAACTTGTAGTTAAATTGACTTTCTGCTTATGATATCCCTTAGAAATACATTATGTATTTCAATTTTTGGTATGATGACATGACTAAAATTCATTAAGAAAATTAAGGTCACCAAACATACCCTAGTTAAGATGAAAATTATGTTTAATTCTTGGGATGCCTGAATTTTGTACCAAGAATTTTGTATGAATTTTGAGTTACATACTAGGTCATTCTATTTAATGGCAACTGTAGACTACATTAGAATGAAAGTCAATTTCTATGGGCCTTTAACATTTGTATTTTCTAATTTTGATTCTAAATTTCAGGTCTGAGCTTAAAAAAATATTAAATCAATTAAGAAATGGAAACTGAAAATCAAAGATATCATTTTCTTTGAAGCCTTTTCCTCCTAGTTTTGCCAATCTTCCTTTATCTCTTGAAGTACTTAGGAATAGAAAGTGTGGCCCAAAAGCAACAGATTAAGACTCAAAACCTCCAGAAATAAATCACATAGGAGATTAGGTGCTAAAGAAAATATTTGGAGAAAATCCTATCTGTAGATTCAAGTTGGATTTCCATGGAAGTTAAATTCTAAGTTTTTATTGCTACTTTTACATCCTCATATCTTGAGGTGGAAAGATAGAAGAAAAACAATGCATGAGGAAAATTATATTTGTAACACTGTTTTCTTTTTGAAAAATTTCCAGTTTTTGGAAAGTGTTTGTAACTGTTGGAGCTGAGAATTAGCTCTAGGTTATATACTCTTTAATAAGGTCATTGTCAAACAGGAGTAAATGCATCCTGAGGAAGACAAATTATAGAATTTCAGAATTGAAAGGGACTTCAGCTACCATTTGGTACAAACCATACCCTAAGTTTAATTCCTGTGATACGTACTCAACAAGGTCAGCTTGATACAGGAGAAAGGATCTAGGACATGACAGAAGACAAACTTCATTCAGATTTTGTCTCTGTCATCTATTTTCTGAGTGCCTGTGGACAAATCTCTTGATCTCTTTGGGTTTCAGTTTCCTCATCTGTAGTAAAATGCCATTGTTCAGATTGCCTAAGGGGGCTTCTCTGTGTATGCCCAGAGCCCCTAAGATGAAGGCGCCCTCCTTGTCCCTACCTATTAGGAATCCTCTTTTGACTGAATGCAAATGTTATCTTGCCAACTAAACAGACTGAGACAGTCTCTTCCTTGCGTATTCTTTCCTGTTGTGTCCAAAGATTGAATATCCCACTAAATTCATCCATTGCATGGATATCATCAACTGAATCAGGAGGAAGGAATACTTTTATCCTTGTGGCTCTAAGGAATGGTCCTGGTGCATTTGTTTTTGTTCTCTTTCATTTGCCCTCAGTTTCTGCTGCTGGTGATCAGGGGAGACCTCACTGGATCCACCTAACTGAAGCCACAGCAATATAAGAATCAGGACTCTAGACAGGATGTTACAGCCATGCAACTTCCATGGAAGCCCTGAGAAACCAAGGTTCCTGATACTTGGGGTTGACGGGGAAAGGTAATTGGCACTTGCAACTTTGTACTGAGGTAAAATGTCTATATATTTGTAATAAAACTTTGAAATAAATATGCCTATGTAAAAGCTAATTTGTCAGTGACTATAGAATTGGAGTACATGAGATCACTTCTAGATTTTTGAGGGCAAATGGGAATTTGAGTCAATGGCAGACATAGTAAGTACCCCTGAACCCTCACAAGGGTACCAGAGAAAGGGTACTTGGAGGAAGAGAGGTGAAATTTAACTTAAGTGACTTTCAGAAAGTAGAATCTAGGATAGTTTGTGTTACATTTGATTCCATAGATAAATATAAGAAATGAGACTTCATGTTCTAAAGGTACCGTAAGCCTGATTTCTATAGTACACACAATTTAAAATGGATAAGAAGAGTACCTCAATATTACAATGTCAGTCTGTCTGTTTCTGTCTCTACCCCCATCTTTCCCTTATTCACTTTTTTCCCGTTCCTAACAACCTCTTCACCTCTATTGATTCAGACAATTCATCTCCCTGACTCATTTGTTTTCACTTTTCTCCCATGCCTGAAATTCACTACCTTGTCCTCCCTGCCTCCTGGTTTCCTGGCTTCTGTAGCTTCCTTCAAATCTCAGTTAAAATTTTAAGTTCTGCATGAAATATTTTCCAGTCACCCTTAATATTACTGCCTTCCCTGACATTATCTCCAAATTGCCCTGTATGTATCTTGTTTGTGTGTAGTTCTTTACGTAGGGTCTCCCCAGTTAGACTGTAAGCTAGTTGAGAACAAGGATTATTTTTGCTTTCCTTTATATGCTCCGCATTTACCTGGCCAATAGAACATTATAAATAAATGCTTGTTGACTAGAATTGACAGTTGGTGAACTTCCACTCTGAGCTCCCACACTTCAGATCAATGAATTTTGTTCCTGAACCACTATTTCAATAAAGCCCTAGCCCATGCTTTACTTTACTTTGGCCTCCCTAGCTACCTCCCTTACAACTCCCTGGACAAGTGTTTATTGTCTTTCCAGTAGCCTTTCCTCCTTCTTACCTCTGTCATATAAATTCAGTTTGAAAACCATAATCAAATGATCAAATCAACTCTACCTCTCACTCCAGAATCAAGTGTGTTAATGTATTCAGGAAGGTCCCACTTAGTATACTGGCAACTTTCTGGACCAGTGTACCTTTTTGGCCACCACTCCTGTAGCTGTTTTGTGATTTAGGAATATGCTAAAACCATTACAAAGCCTACAGATATCTCATTGTTATCACTGTGAGAGTTTATACCTCAGAAATCTATAAATTGGACTATAAATCAGAACTTGATTTATGGATTGTTGATTGTGTAGCCTTAATAAAGTGGTGAGGGGCGGAGCCAAGATGGCAGAGTAGAAAGACTCACCTATGCTAGGTCCGAACCCACAGCCCATAGATTTCCTGTAAAAAGAACTCCTGACAAATTCTGGAGCAGTGGAAGCCACGCAGCAACACAGTGAAGGAGATCTCCGTTGCAGAGAGCCCTGAAGAACCGACCGCAAAGGTAACCTGGACACGGGAGCGGAGCCCTGCCCTGCCGAGCGCTCCCCTCCCCCGCCCCGGCCACGCGGCACTGAGAGGAGCCAGCAGAGCCCAGCGGGCGGCAGGGACCTGGATCTCCGGGCGGCGCAAAGGTCCCACCACCCACAGACACACAGGTCAGTGAGAGAGACGGGCTGAGAGGGGAGCAGGGGATCTCCGGGACTCGGACCCCCTGGGAAGCAGCCGCTGCGGCAGAGGCTGAGGCAGCTTGGCCAGAGATTCTCAGAGCAGGCAGGAGCTCCACCCCAGCTCCACTACAAAGGATCTCTGTATAAACCCCCTGAGGGAACTGAGCC
>JAQQSK010000405.1:0-20377 GCA_028658325.1 Potorous gilbertii
ACTGTGTTGCTGCGCGGCCTCCACTGTTCCAGAATTTGTCAGGAGTTCTTTTTACAGGAAATCCATGGTCTGTGGGTTCGGACCTAGCATAGGTGAGTCTTTCTACTCCGCCATCTTGGCTCCGCCCCCCCATTTTTTCAATAAATACATATGTCAGTCATACAACAAACATTTATTAAAATACTATGTACCGGATACTGTACAAAGCACTGGGTACACCAAGAAAGACAAGAATTTTAGCTTCAAAAATTTCACACACATTTTAATGGGATAGATTAAAGTACAGTTTTGTCTTCAAAAGAATTATGTAAAGAGTAGATAAAAGTTAGTCTCACCAGCATCTGGGAAAATAGGGAGAGGAGTAGCCCAAAAGACAGTGAAATGAATACAGGACATGAGTTGACTCTTGAATGAAGGAAGAATAACTAAGAGTTTTCCTCTACTATGTTGAAGAGAGAATGCTAAGCATAGGATGGGAAATGGATCATTCTACAAAAAGACAGAGAGATGGCAGGTGGAAAGAATTCTCAGAAGAAAAATTCATTAGTGGGGAATAGAAAGGGACAGGCAAAATGCATCTATACATGTTTGAATCTGTTTCCCAGGGTCACACTGATAGTGTCTTTGGAAGGATTTGAATTCAAGTCTTTCTATTCCAAAGCCTGCCTCTCTATTCACTATGCCTTATATACATTGCAACATTATTTCAGTGATAATTACTTAAGTTAATAATTCACTTTTTATATAATGTTTTATAAAGACTTTTCTGTTCCTTGTGAATTTATTACTTTTGATGAACTAATAATTATGAAATATATAATTTTAATCATTCTAACTAAACTGATTCCTAGGTTTTCTTTTGTCCATGATGTAAGCACTTAGAAAAAATCATTTTGATATACCAATATTTTTATGTAATTTTAAATAGATCCTATTCTAAAGTAAAAATAAATTATACTTTAAACCAAAGAATAATGTCAATATGAAACACTTATTACCATCTCAGAAAATGAAACACCTTGTTTTCTCTCCAGAAATCAATCTGCTTTAGGACATTACAAATATTTTTCAGTTTATGTAATACCACATTTTATTTTAGCTGCGTTGGTGATAAGAGGTAATTATTTCCACAAACAAATAAATGTGTTTTGCTTTTTTTCATAAATGCATTGTTAAAATGAGTATAGCAATAGAGGATATATCTGAGTGAATTTTGGCAAAGACTGAAAAGGGCAAAATTTAGTTTGTACATGCACACATACATATGTATGCATGTAGGTACATATGAATATATATGAGAGTGGATAGATATGTATGTATGTGATATATATACCTCAAATACAGTTGTGTATATGTGTATATGTACTTACATCCACAAATTTACATATGATCTCTCTTCATCTCTGTCTCTCTTTATCTTCCAAACAAAACTGGGGACCATGTCTAGAAAACAGTTCTACTGAAAAGTTTGTGGTGGCAGTGGCTGGCTTAGGTCATACGACTACAAATTTCCTGTGAAAAAATAGTATTTTATGGCAGATGAGAAAGCTAATGTCATCTTAGACTGCAATCAAAGGAATGACATATCTAAGTACTTGCTGTCCACCTTGGTTAGATCAGACATGGAATGGTGTCCATTGATGTTTAGCACAGTTCAAGAAAGGCATTCCTAAGCTGGAGAGCATGCAGAGGAAGGTAATAATGATGGAGAAGATCATGTCAAAGACAAGGGTGTGAAAGAAATGGGGAATTTTGACTGAGAGAAAAAAAAGCCCTCAGCAAGAAAATGGAGCATAGCATGTCTCTTAAAATACACGAAGGGTTTACATGTGGAGTATGAATTAGAATTATTTGTTAGTTGCTTTTCTTGATTCCAGAGCACAGAACTAGGAGCAGGGGTTGAAGATGCAACAGGGAATATTTATATTTGATTCAATGAATGAAACAGCTCAAAATTTGCTAATATCCCAAATCGGAATACGCTACTCTGGTGGGAGTGGGTTTCCATTAAGTGGAGGACTATAAGCGGAGAATGAATGAACACTTGGGTATATTCTAGAGAGGATAACTTCATCTGAAATGATTATCACCTGTCCCATGGACAATTTCAATAACTACCCAATTGGTCTCTTTTCATCCTTTATCTAGTTGATTCTTCCTCTGATAAATGATCTTCATAAAGTATAATTTTGGCCATGTCATTGCTCTACTCTTCTATTCTCATTAAATATAGAATAATTCCAAAGCTTCCTTGTTTCTCTTTTAAAACTTTATATGTCAAATTCCTACCCATTTAACAAGTCTTTTGCAAAATACAACCTAGACAAACAGGCTTCTTACTTTTACTTTTAAATGAAATTCTGTACTCTATTTGCTTTGCTTTGTTTAGGCTGTCCTCCAAGATTGGAATATGATCCTTTTTTTTAATGTATAAAAATGTATAAAAGATTTTCTTCAAGACAACTTAAGTGCAATCTTCTACATCAATCATCTCCTGACAATACCTTTTTCTTTCCCACCCAATGATGTCTCCGTTCAAAAAACAAAAAACAGACAAAAAATATTTATCTGTTTTGTAGGTGAAGAACATTTTTATCCAGATAAATATATGCAATATTATCGAATAGAATGTAAACGCTTGAGCAAAGGAATTGGACCATAATTTTGTCTTTGTTCCCACAAAATAATGCAATGCCTGCTACTTATGAGTCACTTAGGAAACTTGTATTGCATAAGTCTATTAGGTTGTAGTTATTTTAAAAGAAAAAAAAGAAGAATGAGAAAGTGGGATATATTAGGTCAAGGGAGGATAGAGAAAACGAATGAGGAAAATTATGTATGTCACATAAAAGTGTCACTCAAAGAAGAGCATTTACAATGAAGAAAAAACTTTTCAGGAGAAAGCAGGCAATGATTAAACCTCAATTTTATCTGAAAAGATTCCCTTCAAATAGGGAAGAACATATATGTGTGTCTTTCTTTGTGTCACACACATGTATATGTATATATATATATATATATATATATATATATATATATATGTGTATGTACAGTCACACACACACATATATATATATATATATATATATATATACACACACCCATATATACACACACACACATACAAATATATATATGGCTGTGTATATATGAATGTGTGTATATGTGTGTGTGTGTGCATACACACTCAGTTGGATCTTGGAATATATCTTACTTAACATGGAAGTCAGAGGGGAAGAGGGTAACACAAATGGGAGAAATGTAATAAGAGGAAGGACAGATAAAGAGAGGCAATAGTCAGAAGCAAAAGAGACTTTTGAGGAGAGAAGGTAAAAAAAAGAGAAAAATAAACAGAAGAGAACAGGATGGAAGGGAATAAATGGTTGTCCTGATAACTGTAACTATATAAAGGATGAACTCTCCTCCAAAAGGGAAGCAGATAGCAGAATGCTAAACAAGAACCCAATAATACTTTGTTTACAAGAGACACACTAAAAACAGAAAGACATGCAGTTAAAATATTAGACTGGAGCAGAATCTATTATGCTTTAGCAGAAAGAAAAAAAAGGCAAGAGTATCAATCATAATCTCATGCAAACCAAAACAGACCCAATTAAAAGAATTAAACATTGAAACTAATATGAGAATCATAGACAATGAATATCAATGCTATTTGTAAATGCATCAGATAGCATCGCATCCAAATTTTTAAAGGAAATAGTTAAATAAATTACAGGAGGAACTAAATTGTAAAACTATATTACCAGGAAACATTAATTTACCACTAAGAACTAAGTAAGTCTAATAAAAATAAATTTTAAAAAGAGATTAATAGATTTTTTAAAAAGTTAAATATGATTGACTTCTAGAGAAAATTTAAGGTAAAGGAAAGGAAATACTTTTCTCAGCTACCCCTGGCACCTTCAAAAAATTTCCCCTGTATTAGGAAAAAAAGTAAAGCAACTTTACAAATAATGTAAAAAATAACCCAGAAATACTAAACACATCAATTTTGGACCATAATGCAGTAAAATTGTATTCAATAAAGTACCTTAGACTTACATGTTAAAAATAAATGAATATTAAATAACCCTAGAGGATGATTGGGACAGAAATCACAGAAATAATAATTTCATTAATGATAAAGACTACAATGAGACAACATATCAAAATTTGTGAGATGTAAAGTAATACTTAGAGGAAAATAAATATCTCTAATTGAAAAAAAACTAGGGAAAGGACAAATGAAAATATTAATTAAATAGCAAAATGGAAATTCTAAAAATCAAAGCAGATTTAAAAAATTGAAATTAATAAAAAAAATTGAACTCATGAATATAACTGGGATAAACTTTGTGAAATGAGAACAGCAAAATATATAAACCAATAATGGAGTGAAATCAATTTTCCAGTATCGAAAAAAATAAAAATAGTAAAAGCATAAGCAATGAAGATGAAATTAAAAGCATTATTAGGTTATATTTTGCCAAATCACATATGAAAAATAGTGGCAATCTAAGTGAAATGAACAAAGAGTTGTAAACATTTAAATTTTCCAGATTAATGAAACACTTGCATAAGTATCTTAGAAAAAGAAAGTGAACAATTCATAAATGAGTTCCCTGAGGGGAAAAATATCTGCAAGATCAGTTAAATTTAAATCTAAAAAAAATGGTGGTTATATACATACTTACACAGATGCATACATATACACAGATCACACAGACACACGTACTGTGATCAGATGGAATTTCTAACAGGAATACAGAGATGTTTCAAAGCTAGAAAAACTATTAATATATTTGGCCATATACAGCAGTAAAAAGAAAAACTAATCATGACTACATCAATAGACACAAAAAAAAACTTGACAAACAGCACTCATGTCTATTAAAATACTAGAAAATATAGACATAAATGACACATTTATTGAAATGATAAGCACTAAATATCTAAGAACAAACATTATAGTGGAAATCAACTAGAAGTCTTTCCAATGAAAGTAGGGCTAAAAAAATCCATTGTCAAAATTATAATTCAATATTTTATTAGAAATGTTAACTGCATGTGATTTATGAATGTAATCGAATACTGTTGTTCCATAAGAAGTGATGAGCAGGTGGATTTCAGTAAAACCTGTAAAGACTTGCATGAACTGATGCTGAGTGAAGTGAGCAGAACTAGAACACTGTACACAGTAAAAGCAACATTGTATGAGGAAAACCTATGTTAGACTTAGCTCTTCTGAGAAATGTATCGATCAAGACAACTCCAAAAAACTCGTAATGGAAACTGCTATCCACATACAGGGAAAAACCATGGAATCTTAATGCAGATTGAAGCATACTATTTTCTCTCTTTCTTTCTTTCTTTTTTGTTGTTGTTTTTTTCTTTCTCTCTTTTGTTATCATTCTTCTTTCACAACATGACTTACGTGGAAATATGTTTAATATGGTCATACGTGTATAATCTATATCAGATTGCATGCCATCCTGGGGAAGGAAAGGAGGAGAAGGGGAAAAAAATAGAACTCATAATCTTATAAAAGTGAATGTTGAAGACTAAAACTAAATAAATAATTTACAAAACAAATGGTAACTATTAACGACAAGAGAAAGTAAATGAAGGAATGTTAACAGGCAATGAGGAAACGTAACTGTCTCTCTTTGCAGATAATATGATAGTATAAAGAACCTTAGAAAATCAACTAAAATTCTAGTCAAAACAACTAAGAACTTTACCAGATGTGCAAGATAGAAAATAAATCTATACCAAACATCAACATTTTTTTATATTATCAACAAAACCCAGAGGAAGAGATAGAAAGAGAAATTTCACTTTAAAGAGCTATAGACAGAAAAAAAAAATTACTCGAGAATCTGCCTACCAGACATTGCCAGGAATCATGTGGACACTAAATAAAAGTTGTTACACAAATGAAGACATATCCAAACAATTGGAGGAATGTTATTTGTTTACATGTAGGTGAGACAAAGTCATAAAAATGACAATACTACGTAAATCAATTTATTCAATGCCGTTGCAAACTACTAGAGAATTATTTTACACGACTTGAAAAAAATAACAAAATTCATCTGGAAGAACAAAAGGTTAAGTGTATTGGGGAAATCAATGGAACTAAATAAAAGAAGGCAGTCTAGCTGTTTTGTTTAGTCATTTTCCCATCTTTTCCAATTCTTCATGACCCCTTTTGGGATTTTCTTGGCAGAGATATTGGTGATTTTCCATTTCCTTCTTCAGCTCATATTACAGATGAGAAAACTGAGGCAAAGAGGGTTAAGTAAATTGCCCAAGATCACACAGTTGGTGTCTGAGGCCAGAAGTAAACTCAGATCTTCCTGACTCCAAGCCCAGAACTGCATTCATTTTACCACCTAGCTGTAGATATTTAGATATACAATAAAGAAGTAAGAAAAATACAGACAGAATATTCTTTATCAGCTCTCATTCAGATCAGGTATGAATGGGATCAGTATTTGGTACTTGCAGATTATCCTGAAACCAATTCAGTCTCTCCACAATGGGGCATTCCTACACTCCCCAGCAGCTGTGCTCAGATTGAACCACTGAAGATGGTCTCATTAAAATGCTTTTGTCTTTGCAGACTAAGTCAGGACAGAACTTCTGAACTCTCTTGGACAGCCCTGAATTCAAGTTCCATTTTCATGATGTACAGTCCTGTGCTAGAGGGACCTCTGGAATCAGCAGGTTAATACTGTTCTTCAGGAAAGACCGAGGGCAGGGAGGAAGGGATGACAATTGTGCTCTTACTGTATAGAATGGCCTTTGTTTTTGCATTTTTAAACTTAAATTGCCCCTGTTTTGAAGGGGTTGGTTAAATGTAACTTCTCTTATTTAGTATATGTGGCTGTGTTCATGTTTATAAAGAGAAAATCTAAGTATGCATTGTTGGTCTTTCCTGAAAGATATGAAAAAAGAACTGATTTTTTGTGAAAATGGAGGGTTCTGAATGGGTGTGAAAGCCAAATCTCTTATTCCCTTTACCTACTCCTAAGTCCTAAGTTGGTGCTAGTAGTCTTTATAAGCAAAAATAACACAATTTTATTATAAAGTTCTTAGTTGGGGTAAGGGCTTCACATTTAAAACATATCAGGGTACTGAAGAGGGGTGTGTTCAGGGAGGACCAGTACCTTTGGGGTGTTTGCTGTTGAAGCCTTTTCAGGGCTCTTTCCACCTTTGGTGTCTGCCTGTTCCACCCAACTCTCACCTGTGGCTCTGAGAAGCAGCAGCATGTGCAGTGGCCTGGCAAGCCATTTCAGCAGATGGCCATACCAGGCTGAGGGTAACCAAGGGGTCTCAAACCCACTGGTCAATTAGAGGGGTGTCTACCTCAAGCATGTGAAGACTTCCTCTGGTGGAATGGGTGGATGAGAAAAATTTGTTCCAACATCCATGAAGGCAACTGAAGCAGGTGGTATGGAGTGCTTAGAACTTGGTTGGACACTGAAGATGCCAAGGCCATCCACTGCATCCTGAGCCATCGCCAGCCATCTTGACTCTGTACTGCCACTGGACTATGATGCCACTGGAGGAGAGAGTGAAGCTGACAACTTTGTGCAACTCTGCCTCACTTGAATCCAATTTATGCAGGAATCAAAAGACATAACCCATACCAACCAAAAAAGCAAACAATCAAACCAACCAAGGACAAAACAAACAAACCAATAAAACCCACCAATCTGAGACCTGATCATGAATAGAATGGTTTATCAATAATAGATTAGGTCCATAATATACAGAACCAAATGACCAAATAAGTAGCCTAGTGTTTGATAAACACAAAAATCCCAGTTATGGGGCAAGAATTCACTATGACAAAAACTGGGAAAACTGAAAATCAAACTAAGCATAATTTATTGTCTTATATTAGATAGTAAGATAGAGTCAATATGATTTAGACAGAATGCATGGTATTATAAGCAAAGTAAAGAAAGGTAGAGAGTTTTACTTGTAATTTTGCTTGCAAGATTTATGGATAAGGGAAGAGGTTAATACTAAACAATGACTAGATATGGTCATAGGAGGTAAAATTTTGATTGTTTTAAATAATTTTTGCACGAAGTCAATACTGCCAGAACAAGAAGCAAAGCAGCAAAACTGGAGAAATAATTTCAGTATATTTCTCTGACAAAAGTCTTGCTGGTCAGATATATTGGGAAGTGAGTCAAATTTATCACAATAAGAGCTATTTCCTAACTGATATGTCATCAAAAGATCTGAACAGGTAGCTGTCAGAAGAAATCAAAGTTATCAGTAAGTCATATGAAAAGTACTAAAATGACAAACAAATTGAAACAACCCTAAGATACCATACTTCTCATATTGGCTAACATAAAAAATAAAATTGACAGATGTTGAAAAGAATGTGGAAAAATTAGTTCACTAATGTACCATTCCTGAAGTTCTGGAAAACATTTTTAACTATAACCAAAGAGTTACAAAACTGCATACCTATTGACTCAACAATACTGCTACAAAGTTTGTTTCCCAAAGAAATCAAATAAAAAGGGAAATTTTAAGGATGGATCAGTGGCCTTGTAAAGAGAGCGGCCTAGAACAGGGCATTTCCCAATTGAGGCCTAGGATATTTTTGAAAAAAATGTTATTTTCTCAATCAACAAAACTCTGACTTCTCCTTCTCCTAGCCTACCCACAAATGAAAATGAAAGAAAATCACCTGGCAGAAACATGCATAGTTAAGCAAAACAAATTTATGAATTGGTCATATCCAAAATCAAAAACAAATGCACTGATATATGCATACATGAAGATAAGACATGTGCATCTCTCTCTGTACTCCATCTTTTACCTCTCTCACTGGTAGGTGGCATAATTCATTATTGTTTTCCTGAGAATTGTGGTAGGTCACAAGTTTATCAAAGTTCCCAAGTCTTTCAAAGTTGTTTGTCAGTATAATATTTATGTTATTGTATAAATTGTTCTCATATTTCTTTTCATTTTACTCTATAGCACATCATGCAAAACTTCCTAAGTCTTTCAGAACCTATCCCTTCTATCATATCTTTCAGCACTATAATATTCTAACACATTTTTATAGTCTAACCCCAGGCAGTTAGATAGAGTGCTGGAATCTGCATCTTGAGTTCAAATCTGACCTCAGACATTTTAACCAAATATGTGACCTTGGACAAGTCACTTAACCCTGTTTGCCTCAGTTCCTCATCTATATAATGAGATGGAAAACACTCTAGTATATTTGCCAAGAAAATCCCAAATGGTGTCTCAAAGAGTTGGACTTGACTAAAAATGAATGAACTTATTCAACGATTCCCTGAGTTTTCTGCCAGACTCCCCTTCTTGCCACCTACCTCAGAGCTGTAAATATTGTTGTACATCACTGATTAAATTGTTTTATTTAAGATCAATCTCTCCCTTAATCAGTCATTTTTTAAATTCTCCCATTGCCCTTTTCTTCATTTTTTTGTGCTGAGTGAAATATATTTCTATCCTCAACTGCATGTATAAAACTCCCCTCTTCTGTGCAGTTTGGGTGACATTCTTGTGTCTGATGTTTTTCTCACCATCCCCTTCTCAATTTTATAGATGTTTACTTCCATACCTTGATTCCATGAGGTAATTTTCCCTAACCTTTCTTTCTCTCCTTCTAGCCACCATTCAGTGTATTGTTCTTCTCTCTTTCAAGTCTTCTCTTCAGATATTAGAAATGTAGCAGAAACACTCCCTTCCCTTGCCTAATTAGACTTCCCGTTGATGATGAGGAGGTTCAGAAAAGACAGCTGCCATTTCCCTATATGAGGATGTAAACAGTTCAGGGCTTTATGATGGCTAACTTTTTTTTTATTTTCATGTTTCTCTTAACTCCTGTGTTTCTAAATGTTCCTTAGTAACACATCTGGATGCTCTCTGTTGAATAATGGTTATAAATATAAGAGATTATATGATGTTTCATTGGAACACTGAATATGCTACAATGTTCTCTGCACTCTTTTACATGAAATGGCAACTTAATAAGTGTTAGTATTTTACAGATGTTGATTTTTCCGGTATTGTGCAGTTCTGATGTTGATAATAAAGGCAGTCATTTTCAAAATCCCTGCTGCTACTTACGGAAGGTTTGTTTCTGTATATTACTTCTTGGCAGGATATGCCAGGACATTATAATTTAACCTGCTCCTCTGGAGAAAACACAATTTATTATGAAGCCTTCTGTCCCAAATATCAGAAGAAAGATCAGCTGTCATTCGTTTTCAGTTATGTTTGCTAAATTGAAAGATGAGACATATTTTGTTTTGTTTTATATTGTTTCTTCCTTGTGAAGGGGAATCATCTGGTGAATATGATGAAAAAGGCTATGATTATTAAGGACATAGCAGAATGTTTCCATGGTATCACAGATAATAATTTCCTTCCTCTTCCCCTTTTTCTAATCTCTCTCTTTCCAGTTCTCCTTCCCTCACATTGATGTATCTCTCTCTCTCTCTCTCTCTCTCTCTCTCTCTCTCTCTCTATATATATATATATATATATATATATATATATATATACATATGTATATATATACATACATATATACATATGTATATATATATAGGTGTGTGTGTGTACATATATACACATACATGCCATTTTCAATTTTACATTTTTTTTGTGTGTTTCCTAAAAATTATCAAATCAGTAACCATGAGCACTTCATGCCCTCCAATTCATTCCATTTATTATTGCCAAGAATTATATTGAATACATTTTTTTAAAGAAAGGTCTAATTTTAGAAGGTTCTACTTACATATGAAAACCCCTACTTAGATCTTTAGTAGTCTGACCAGTATTACATAGAGTATTGCAGGCATGAAAATGACTGGGAGGTCAAGGGGTATTCTGGCCAGGATCAGTTCTGTATTCCCACTTGGAAGTCCAGCTTCTAAAGGTACTTCCAAGGTAATAGGGGGTTGAATCTTTAAAATTTCTCATTGTTACCACCCACTCCAAGCACCAGTGGCTTGCTGGGAGTTAGGCTGTTTGGAATTCACTGTTGGAGCCATCAAAACTCCCTAAGAAAAAATTCCCAGGATCAAATGGGTTTATAAGTGAATTCTACAAAGCATTTAATACATAATTAAACTCCGTACTCTATCAAATACTTGAAAAATAGGTAAGGAGAGAGTTGCATCAAAGTGAATTTTTTACACAAATATGGCTTTGATATCTAAGCCAGGGAGTGCAAAAGCAAAGAAAAAAAATTTGAGACCCACTTCCTTAATGAATACCAGTGTGAAGTTTTACAATTAAATCATAGCCAGGAATATACAGCAATATATCACAAAGCTTATACACTATGAGTGGATGACATTTATACCAGAAATGCAAGACTAGTTTAATATTAGGAAGCTATCAGTATAATTGACCATATTGATAACAAAAAAACCCAAGATAATTCATATGGTTATGTTAATATATGCAGAAAAAGCCTTTGACAAAATACAATACCCTTTCCTGTTAAAAATACTAGAAAACAGAGGGATTAATGGAGATTTTCTTAAAATAGGTAGCACCTATCTAAAATCAAAAATAAACATTAGCTCAAATGGTAATAAACTTTTAGCCTTCCCAATAACATCAGGTATGAAGCAGGCATGTCTCTTTTCAACACTTTTATTCAATATTGTACTAGAAATGCTAGTTATAGCAATAAGAGAACATAAAATAGATTGTAGGAAAAATAGCGAAAAGGTAGTAACTAAGCTATCATACCTCACAGATGACATGATGGCATACTTATAGAACCCTAGAAACTACACTAAAAAACAAACAAACAAAAAAAACTAGTTGAAACAATTAACAACTTCAGGCCCACATAAATCGTCAGCATTTCTATAAACTACTAACAAAATGTAATAGGAAGAGTTAGAAAGAGAAATTCCATTAAAAATAACTGCAGACGATAGAAAATGCTTTGTTGTCTCCTGCCAAGACAAACCCAGGAACTATATTAATGAAACTTCAAAATACTTTTCATACAATAAAAAGGTATATCCTAAACAGTTGGAGAAATATTTATTGTTTCATGGATAAGCCAGTCCGATACAAAAATAATGCTAATTCTACCTAAATTAGTCTACTTTTTCATCATCATACTAATCAAACTACCAAATAATTGTAGTCATAAAAAATAATGAAATTCATAGGGAAGAAAAAGGTCAAGAATATTAAGGAAATCAATGAAAAAAATATGTAGGAAGGTGGCCTAGTAGTTTCAGATTTGAAACTGTATTAGAAAGTTGCAATCATCAAAAACAATGGATCACTGGCCAAGAAATAGTGGCAGATCAGGGGAATAGATTCAATATATGGACATAATTTTAAATTACCATAGTCATCAAATCTTTGTTAAAGCCAAAGATCCAAACTTTTGGGATAAGAACTTACTATTTGACAAAATTTGTTGAGAAAAAAAAAGACATTTAGCAGATACTAGGTGTAGAAAAATCTCATATCCTATGCCAAGCTAGAGTCAAAATGGATAAATTATTTAGATGTAAAAGGACATATTGTAAGTAAATTAGAGAAGCATGGAAAAATGTCCAGGTCAGATCTGTGGTTAAGGGAAGAGCTTATTACTAAGCGTGAGATGGAAAGGGTCATGAGAAGTAGAATAGATAATATTGATTACATGAAATTGAAAATTTATTTTTTGCACAAATATAACTAACAGCCAAAATTATAAAGAAAACACGAACATGGGAGAAAAAATATGGCATATTTTCTGATAGATGTCTCATTTCTTAAATATATGAGAATATGGACTAATTTATAGACGCAAGAGCCATTATCCAGCTGATAAATGTTCAAAGTATCTATGTATCTCTATCTATCTATCTATCTATCTATTTATTTGTCTAATCTATCAATAGTCTACATAGTTTTTAACAGTCATGAAAATTCCCTAAATTTCATTTGATTAGATAAATGTAAATTGTAACATCTCTGAGGTACTACCTCACACCTATCAGACTGGTGTGACAGTCTGATGTGACAGAAAAGGAAAATGACAAATACTTGAGGGGATGGGGAGAAATTGGTACACTAATTCACTGTTGGTTGATTTGGACACTGGTCCAACTGGTGTGGAGAATGATTTGAAACTATGCCAAAAAAGCTGTAAAACCACACATTCTCTTTGATGCAACAATACCAGTACTAGGTCTATACCCTAAAAAGGTCAAAGAGATCTCTTTGTATACACACACACACACACACACACACACACACACACACACACACACACACACACACACATATATATATATAGACAGACACATTTTTAGCACTTCTTTTAGTGGTGGCATAGATTATAAATTGAAGGGATGCCCGTACATATCCAGGATGACCTGGTGGCACAGACTCCTAGATCTGCTTTTCTAAGGAAAGCAACTTAAAAGGGGGGGTCAACAATCTACTTTAATTACATTAGGTAACAGAGAAAATACAAGGAGAGAAATAACACCAACATACAGGGCTTCTGTCTGACAGAAAGTAATACATATACCACAGATTAACAAACAGATCCAACTGCTTGACCATTGCATACATACATACATACATAGTTTGCAGAGACAGAAGCACAACATCTGGGTTTTCAAAGCAGGGAGCTTCTTAACAGCTACTCAGGGTCTCATCTGGAACATGGATCTTCTTCCAAATAGTAAGCCCTCAAAGTAAAACCTCACCTCAGAGTGTATATATCCTCGTGTCTCAATGCCTCATTAAAAAAAGGTATAGGCCTTCCTACAGAACAAGCCTCCACTAATCAAGCTTCCCTTAATGGGCTCATCAGAGGCCTTTTAATTGAGTGGAAAAGATCTATTTCTTGTTAACATTACAATTGAGGAGTAGCTGAACGAAATTTAGCATATGATTGTGAGGGAATTCTATTGTTACAAAAATGACAAGCAGGATGGTTTCACCAAAACCTGAGAAAACATATGTAGTGATTCAGTGAAGTGAGCAGAACCAGGAGAATATTGTCCACAGTAACAACAATGCTATAAGGGTGATGAACTGTGAAAGACTTAGCTATGCAGATGAAGAGAATGAGCCATGACAATATTAAAGAAATCATGATGAAAAATGCTATATGCCTTCAGAGAGGGAACTGATGAACTCTGAGTGAAAATTAAAGCATGACTTTTTAAAACTTTGTTTTCTGTTTTATTGTCTATGTTTTGTCTTGTAACATGGCTAATATGGAAACGGGTTTTGCATGACTACACACATATTAATAAAGTCAAGATTTGGCAGAACGTGCATTGCATCAATGCCTCCATCTAACTTGATGACAATACCAATTGTCATCCTTATTTGAAGATCAAATAAAGGAATTCCACTTCTTTCAGTACCTTAGCTTCTTTAAATATCTCTCCATGCATGAATGTTTTCATATGATTAAGAATGGTGACTTCCACCTTCTGAAGTTCACCTCAACAAGATTTGATCTGCCAAAGAACAGGACCCCTAAACACAGGTGAAGTTGTGAGCTTGTGCTCCCAGAGTGTTTTGGGTGTTATGCCTGGCCCCAAGCTCTTGAACAGGTCTAGATAATCAAGGCTATCATCCTGGAGCCTATGGCTCCATGCAACAACCTAATCATATATTCTCTTTCTTGATCATGTCTTTTCATATATTCTCCAAAGGGAAGGAAATCAGGAAAATACTTTGTGGATCTTCATTACTTTTTATGGTACATCTGTGCATACATGTTCTTGCCTTTTTTTGTTTGTTTGTTAAGTATCAATATTTTAAGGTTGGGAACTCCTGAGCTGAAATTCATTCCATCAAATCAGCAACCTGGTTGTACTATATATTCTTGGAGAATTATCTGAAAGGTCACTGACAACTGAAATGACCTGCTGAGGTGACCCACAGTCACTATCAGTAGATGACTTGAAACCGGTCCTTCTTCATTATACCCATTTCATCATTCTTATAAAATATTATAGGAAATAGCAAAGGAATGAGTGATTAAATTTTCAATTGGAATTCAGGAAAATAGAAACAAAAAATGGAGGTCAATTATAGGAAAAAGAATATAGTATAAGAAAGTAGAACATCAGCAAAACTGATGTGATACTGAATTGCCCAAATTAGTTATGTGGGACATTAGCTGGATGGATTCTACAGAGTTTGAGGATTGAGGAAGGATTGTGGATGGCTCGGGGTTCAATTTCTATGTTATCTCTACAGCCTATTTGATTATGATTGTGTGTTTTTATTAACATGTTTTGTACATGTGTAATTGCATACATCTGTATAAACATTCATCTATACATACATGTGTATTCATGTGTTTACTATATTTTATCATACATATGAAGGCTAAGTTCGCTTTCCCTCCAGGAGGGAACAAGAAGATAATCAGATAAAAACAACAATAATTTAGAAATTTAAAGTTTACAAGAACACGTTAGATATATTATCTCATTTTATTTTCACAATAGTTTTGGAAGTTAGGTGCTTTTACAGGTGAGAAAATGGCAGCAGGTGGAGGTCAATGATTGGGGAGTTAAAAATCTTCCCCTGCCATTGTGGAGCTATTGAGGGAGGCTTGATTAGGGGAATTTTGTTTCTTATGAAAGCCCACACGTTTTGCTGATTGCTAATGCAGCACTAGGTTACAAGGGATCATGCCTTCCAGCTCTGAAAATGGTATATATATATATACCATTTATATATATATATATATATATATATATATATATATATATATATATATATATATATATAGTCTGAGGTGAGGTTTTGCTTTGGGTTTTAGTTCTTGGAAGAAAATTCCTGTGCCAGATGAGACTCTTGGCAACCATTTTACCAAGTGCCACCTCCCACCCCCAGCTTTGAAAACCCAGATGTTGGTGGTTCTCTCTCTGGTAATGATGTATGTATTGCATATACTCATACAGTTGAAAGTCTGTCTATCGGTACCTGTGTATTGAACGTAATTAAGGTAATTGTTGACCCCTCAAAAATCACCTTTCCTTTTATAAATACAGATCTAAGGACCTGTGCTAGCAGGCCTCTTTCTTACGTTGGGGTGCTTACTGACCATGATTCATCCAGGGTTAAATTGAATTCAGATCTTCCTGTATCCTTGATCAGCACTTTGTCCTTTATACCTAATTCCTTATTAGGTACAAGAACAGACTTGTGCTTTTGCTGATAAGAATAATTCCTAGATGAACAAACTTCCTCTTTCAACGTAGACTTTCTCTGCAATTTGTAATCTCAGAGAGTTACCTGAAACTCCTACGTTAGTGACTTACTCAGGTTCTCACAGCCAGTAGATATATGAATTTAGATCTAAAGCTAGATCTTCCTGGCTTCAAAATCAGCTATTAATTCACTACTTTTGCTCATTTCATGTAGCCTAGTTTGTTTTTTAAACATATACAGAATTTTTACTTCTGGTGACAGATGTGCTTTTAAGAAGAGTTGTACAATGTTTTTAACCCTTTGAATCATACTTCCTTTTCAAAAAAAGGAGTTTATTATAACAAGACAACAATGGACTAATCAGTAAAGATCAGCTCCTGTGAATCATTTTTATCATAGTATTGGAGTGTGAACACATTCTAATTTTGGCCCTAACAAAAATTTTGTTTGTGCTGCAGATTGCCAGTATTTTTCTGTTTGAATCTGGGAATAAATTTAACTCATCTTAAAGCCTATGAGCTCATGAATATGAGTCAAACTGTGCTCATGTGTTGGGCAAATCACATTTCAGCTTGGCCTGAGACTCCTGCCTCTCACTTCAAAAGCTTTACCATTTCTGTGTTAATTGGAGAGTTTCTGCACTTAAGTGTGATGTTTGAAGTGCTTCTTGTCCTAGCATGTTCCAGTGGACAGCTATTTCATGTCAAAAATTTCCATAAGCCATTTGTGAATGAGCCAAGAGAATGCCATGCCCCAACAGGCACATTGGTGGAATGACACTTGTTTATGGGTTAGAATGGGCGAATTCTAGACCTAACTTGCTGGCTACCTTGAATCTTTTCATGTCCTTGCTTTGAAGAAAACAAAAACTTACGCTAATCTATTACCTACCTGCTAAATCTTACTAGCCATGTGATTCTTATATCACTTGAGTTTCTCTACATTCATATGTGTTGTTAGGCTCAAATGCCATATATTTAAAAGCATATTATAAGCCTTAAAACTGTGTTATCATTTGAATTCATGCCTTATCTCCTATCTAGATGATAAAATCCATGAGATCAGGAGTTGTGATTTATTTATATCTGAGTCACAGCGAAGTCCTATATGGCACAATGTTCTTCCATTGGTAGACATTCACTCTATATTTAGTAACCATTCCAAGATCAATGACTTGTCATTGTAGAGGGGCTAGTGTAGCCCAATGAAACTATGAGCTATGTTGTATAAGGTTATCCAAGGTGGACAAATCATAGTGGAGAGGTCTGGTGCACCAGAGAAGAAAAAGGCAAACCACTCCAGTATCTTTGTCTAGAAAATCCCAAGGACAGTTATTAAAAGGGAAAACAAAACAACAAAACATGGGGAAGATGGGTCCTTCAGGTCAGAAAATATCAAACATGCTACTTGGGAAGACTGAAGGACAACTACAAATATTTCCAGAAAGAATGAAGAAGGTGAACCAGAACCAAAAGAATGCTTAGCTGCTGATGTGGCTGGTGATGAAAAGAAAGTTTGATGCTTTAAAGATCAATATTGCACAGGAAACTGGAATACAAGATTTGTGAACTAAGGTAAACTAGATATGACCAAAAGGAGTTAGACAGTTTAAACATCAACATCTTAAGTGTCAGAAACTTAAATGGATGGAACTGGGTGCACTTAATATAGGATATCATTACATACTGTGGGCAAGAGCCCCTTAGAAGAAGTGGAGTAGTCTTCATAGTCAATGAGAGTGCGACAAACAGTACTGGGGGTAAAAATCTCAAAAATGATAGTTTGCCTTTAAATCCAAGGCAAACCATTCCACATCACAGTATTGGAAGTGTATGCTCCAACCACTGATGCTGAACAGGCCAACACTGTTCAATTCTAGGAAGACCTACAGTATCTTCTAGAAACAACATTAAAAAGATGTCAAATTCATCATAGGAGACTGGAATGCTTAGATAGGAAATTCAAAAGATAATGAGAATGACAAATAAGTTTGGCCTCAGAGTACAAAACGAAGCAGGGAACAGACTAATAGAGTCATAGCCAATATTTTTTTGCAAAAATCTGAGAAGTACACATGAATGTAACCATTTAATGTAAAAATTAAATTGATTATATACTTTGTATTCAGGTTAAAACAAAAAGACAGGGAACTGCCTGTGGCTTAGATTATCAGTTCTGTATTATAAAATTCAGACTTTTTATTGAATAAAGTAGGGGGAATCATCAGATCCTATAGATATGATCTAAATAACATGAACAAATATGAAGTGAAAATAATGAATAGATTTAAGGACTTAGATCTGTTAGATAGAGCACCTGAAGAACTGTGGACAGATGTTTGCAATACTGTGTAGGAGAGGGTAAGAAGAATAGCAGCAACAAAAATCATTCCAAAGAAACAGAAGAGCAAAAGGACTGTCTGATGAGACTACAGATAGTTGAGGAAAAAAAACAAAATGTAAAAGAGACAGGGAAAGATATATCCAAGTAACACCCGAATTCCAGAGAATAGCAAGGAAAGATAGAGTTTTCTTAAATAAGTAATGTAGATAAATGGAAAAAAAAAGTAGAATGGGAAATTTTTCAAGAATTTCTTCTTTCTTATTTTTACTTCTTTTCTTCTATTCTTTATTTCATCAAGAAAATTAGAGATATCATGGGAATATTCATGCAAAAATGAGAGTTATGAAAGACAATTATTGTAGGGACTTAACAGAAATAGAAAAGATTTACAAAAGGTGAAAAGAATATACGGAAGAACTATATAAGAAGCATCTTAATATCATTGATCACCATGACACTATGGTTACTGATCAAGAACCAGACACTTTGGAGAGTGAAGTCAAGTGGTACTTACAAAGTATTGGTAACAATAAAACTAGTGGAGAAGAAATTCTAGCTGAATTAATTTAAATCTGAAAAGATGATGTTGTTAAAGTGCTGCCCTCAATATGCCAGGAAATTTACTAAATTCCATAGTAGTCAAAGAAGTGGAAAAGATAAGTTTACATCCCAAACTTAAAGATGAATCAGGTCAAAGAATGTTCAAAATATTGAACAATTGAAAGTTATGCTTATGATTCTACAATCTGGGCTTTAGCAAGAAGTGAAGCAAGACTTACTAGAAGAACAGGCTGGTTTTCAAAGAGGCAGAATACTAGACCAAATTGCCATTTGCTAGATTATGTAGAAAATGAAGAAGTTCCAAAAAAACCCCACAACAACAACAAAAAAAAACACTTCTGTTTCATTGACTACACTGAACATTTGTGTGATTTACAATAATTATAACATGTAAAATGTGTCAAGACTTCAAAGAGATGATAGTACTGGATCATCTTGCTTGTGTTCTGAGGAACCTGTATGGAGGCAAAGTAGTGCCAGACATGGAGGAAAAAACTTATTAGTTTAAGATTGAAAAAGCAGCATAATGGTAGATTTGTAAGTTGTCACCTTATTCATTGAACTTTTGTACAGAGTACATCATATGGAATGTTAGTTTGGATGAATCAAAAGCCAAAATTATGGTTCCTCGAAGAAATATCAACAGTCTCAGAGCTGCAGATGATACTAATCTGATGGCAAGGAGTGAAGAAGAATTAAAAATATCACTCAATGGGCTCAATGGGAGTGAAAGAAAAGTATAAAACCTGACTTGAATGTTAACATAAAAAAAAAGATCTTGGCAACTCATTCCTTCATTTCCTGGCAAACAGAGGGAGAATAAATGGAAGCAGTGTCAGATTTTATATTCTTGGACTCAGAGATCACTGCTGACAGCAATTGCAGCCACAGAATTAAAACATGCTTGTTCCTTGGAAGGAAAGCTATGGCAAATCTTCACAGAGAGCATACTAAAAAGCATAGACGACAACTTGCCAACAAAGGTCTATATAGCCAAAGCTTTGGTTTTTCCAGATACATGACTGTGAGAGGAGGACTATAAGAAAAACTGACTGCCACAGAATCAATACCTTTGAATTGTGGTACTAGAAAAGATTTTTTTTCCTTTATTTATTTTTTTTAAATAAATTTATTTAACTTTTTACATTCATTTTCACAAGATTTTGGGTCCCAAAATTTTCTCCCCCTTTGTCCCCTCCCCCCTCCCCGATACACTGGACATTCTAATTACCCATATCACCAATCTGCC
>JAQQSK010000406.1:0-20314 GCA_028658325.1 Potorous gilbertii
AGACCCCCCAGGACCACCCCACCTACAGAGAGGAGACCTCCCCCAAGATTACCCCACCTACAGAGAGAAGACTCCCCTCCAAGGCCACCCCAGCCTACAGAGAGGAGACTCCCCCCAAGACCACCCCCACCTGGAGAGAGACCACCTCCACTTAGAGAGAGACCACCCTTAACTAGAGGCAATACTCTTTCCTTCAAAATTGTTTGCTTGCCCTCTCCATCTGTTAGATTGTGTGTTCCGTAGGGGCTGGGACCACTTTTCCTCCTTTCTTTGTATCCCAGGTGCTTCAAACCATGTCTGGCAGGTAGGCTCTTAAATTGTTTGGCTTCAATATCTCCCCAGATTAGATTCTCAGTACGTGAACCTGAGGGTGCAGGACATTTTTTCCCACTGAATCACTCCATTTCACGTTTGGAAAAGCCATCTAGCCCAATTCATAGCCCTCCTTCCTGTCCCTTTCTCCCCAATTCCTTTTACGTCTTTTTCTGAGTGGGCATTCAGTTTTTGCTACAGGAAACTTTCCTGTGAAACTGCCTCCTTTTCTCAGTGCTAGGAATCTGTGCAGCTGGTTCCATTCCATGGCCTATTTGATAAATTGCTAAAATGAAGATCACAGAAAACAGGAGTTTGGAATCAGTCAGTCAAAGGATTACAAAAACAAAAACTTAAAGAGTGCCTGCTCTCAAGCAGCTGATGTTCTGGGGTGCAGGGGTTAAGGGAGAAGAGACTGCATGTACATTGAAGGGAATACACATGCACAAATAAGTACACACAATTAATACCTGGTAGTTCTGGGAAGGAGAGTGGGTAACATCTTTGTAGAAGATGTGCTTGAATTGAGGAGTCTTGAAGGATTTCCTAGAGACAGAGGTGGGGGTACGTTCCAGGCATTGGGCTCAGCCAGGGTACAAGTGCCAAGAAGGAACTGTAGTGCTATCTCTCATGTATACAGAATAGTGAGTAAGGTACTATGACTGAAATATAATATATGGAGAAGAGTCAAGTGTGAGAAACACAGGGAAAGTGTGAAGGGGTTAGATTGAGAAAATTTCTAAATGCCAAACAAGATTTTATATTGGATCTGAGAGGTAACAGGAAATCACTGGAGTTTATTGAGAGGGAAACGTGATCCCAAATGTGTTTTAGGAAAATCAACTTTGACCACTGTGTAGAGGATGAATTTGTTAAGAGTGTGGGAAAAGCTTGAGATAGGGAGACTAATATCTAGTTGAGAGGTAATGGAGATCTGAACTACGGTGGCAGCGGTATGAGTGTAGTTTGGGGAAATGATGTGCAGGTCAAAACGAGATTTGCCAACTGACTGGATTTGTGGGGTGGGGAAAATAAATGATAATGTTGAAGTTGTGAACCTAGGTGACTGGAAGCATGGTAGTCCCCTCCACTGTAATAGGGGTATTTTTGAGGGGAGAGGAGAAAAGATCAGTTCTTTTTCAGATATTTTGTTTGAAATGCTTATGGGACATCCAGATTGAAATGTCTTATAGGCAGTTTGTTATTTGGCCCTGGAACTCAGGAGAGGCACTGGAACTTTGGATATAAACATTTGGGAATCATCTGCATAGAGCTGATAAAATAATTAAGTGACAGAATGCAGAGAAAAAAGAGGAAAGAGCCATGACTGTTCTCATATATTGTTTAAAAATACCATTAGCTTTGAAAGCAACCCTAGAATGAATTCACTTCAAAAGTTTATAAAAGAAATAGAACTATAGAACACCCCAAAGTGAATAAGAACTAAAGTTTTGAATCCATTAACTATCAGAATTGATTTCTTCTATCAGAATTGATTTCTTCTATTCATTTAGATAGCCCAGACCAAAAAGCAACCATTTTTGTGCCATTCCTTAATTAACAAAAACCTCTGTTAGTACCTACATAGACCTGACAAAGTATTGATAAATCTTAGATGAGGTTTGGAAATTGGGCCCTTGAGTGTGACTGTTCGTTGAAGCTTTGAAGTATTAACTAAAACATACATAATTTCACTTATTAGAGAGTGGAATTTTTTGAAATTAGAAATATGTTTATTTATAAAAAAGAAATACCAAAAATGTGTATGTTTTCTACTTTGTATACCCCAGTATCTATCAAGATGTCATTCCATCGGTATGGGTGCCTTTCTCTGATATAAATTACAACCATTGCTAGGACTCTAATTCTGTGAAATTCGTTTTCAAATTTACATATATCTCCTCCATGGAGTATCTATTTAATATAAACTTCCTCTGATTTTGTTTTTTAAAAAATACATGTTGGTAAATTTAAGAAAAGAAATTGATCTTATTCCCTGTTGGAGTCAACTCCAGCACTCTCTCAGTTCAGGTTTCATGAAAATGAGGCACTTACAAATCATTGAACAGTTAGGTCACAAAGGAGGTTTACCTTTCACAGCAAGAATATACAATGAGGACTAATGGTACTTAGTTTCTCTGCACATTGACCCCCTCACTTCTGTACAGAAACTCCACAAGTCCAGGTCATCAGGGCAGGATAATAGTGAACATGGTGACTCAAGTGCTATTCAAAAATTCACCTAAGTTGAAAGGGTTCTAATTGCATGTAGTTGAGTCCTTTAATGCCTTTAGGTGACCAGGAAACTGCAAGGGGGAAGTCCCAAGGTAGTTTTGTCTTTTAGGGAAAGATAATCCATGTTATAGGAAGGAGGAGAGGCCATATTGTGTATGGGGGGAGAGAAGCTTAGGGAAACCCCGGGCAATCAGGTCCTGGGATCACTTTGTTTTGTGATGATTAAAAAGTTTTAAGAGGCATAGTTTCTGGGTAATTTAATAATTTTATTAATTCAGGCTAACACAAGTTATTAATAAAAGGATGGTCTTTGACTTTCTCTTAGATCAAAGACAATGATGGTGGGCCCAGCTCAGGGTTGATATGTTCTTTTGGAAGAGTGGCAGTCAATTCTGATTAGCTAATACAATGGAAGGAATTGAAGGGCTGTATTAAAATAAGGGGCTGAGAGTGACATCATGTCACCCTTGGACCGAGAGTCTTATCTCTATACCCAGACCACCTGCAGTTTTGGGCAATTAAATCAGAGAATTTATCCCCACTCAAACCTGAGTAGAATTTCTGCACTTTAAATTAAATTTTTTAATTTGTAAGATTGGGTGGAACCTGATCGAGACTGAGGAGAGTTAATTCAATCTCATTATCTGTAATGTCCTTCGAGAGATTGAACTTTTTATTTTTTAAAATCGGGACTTTAGAAGAAGGGGAGTAATATGTTCAGATCTATGTTGTAGGAATATTAAACTGGCAGTTTTGTGTAGAAGATGGATTGGAGAGGGGAGAGATTAGAAGCAGGAATTCCAATTAGGAGGCTGTTGTTACAAGTGTAAACAAGAGAAAATAAAAACCTGAAGTTGAAAGAAAAGAAAAATCCTGGTTACAAATGTGTATGAACACAAAATGTCCACAGCGGCCATATTAAAAAAGGAGGTTGGTAGCATGTTTAATATTAATAGTAAGATCCCTGGAACTGTAGTTGATCATAGTTTCACTGTGTTGCTCAGGGTTCCTAAGCCTTTCAAATTGGTTTGTCATTGTCTGTCTGTGTTCATCCTTAATTTTCAAAGAAGACCATGCCATCAGAAAAATGATGACATGACTTGCACTTGACTTTGTTTGGAGTGAGGGAGGGCTGTGCAGGTCACCAGCCTCACTTCTCCAGTCATCTGAATCCAGGGACCAGGTATTCATCAGAATGACTGGAGAAGGCCCAGGATGCACTGGGAGACCTTCCCCTATTGTTGTGATTGTATAAATTGTTCTCCTGATTCTTCACTTTGCACCAGTTGATGTAAGTTGGAAGACTTACAGGTGTCTCTGAAAACATCCCCTTTGTCATTTTTCATGGCATAATAATTTTCTATCACATTCATATACTGGTGCTTAGCACAATGCCTGGCACTATGTAGGCGCTTAATAAGTGTTTTTTGGTTGATTGAACTTGATTGTCCATTCTTCAATTGATTCCCCTTCCCTCCTCCCACCATTCTAGTTCTTTGCCACTATAAATATCTTTTAATGGGGGGGGGGTGCTATTCCTTTTTCTTTGATCTTTTTGGGTATAGAACTAGTAGTGATATCACTGAGTCAAAAGGTAAGCAGTTTAAAGCTTTTTCTGCATAGTTTCAAACCGTTTTCCAGAAAGACTGAATTAGTTCATGATTCTGCTGTAAGGGGAAAAAAATTCACCTGTTTTCCCATAGCCCTTGCAAACTGTTTTCCCACAGCACTTGTCACATAGAAAATGCTATATAAATGTTTATTCCCTTCCTCAAGCATTTGTTATTTGCCTTTTTTGGACAACTGTGAATCTGATGTGAGTTGGTTCCTCAGAGTTGTTTTAATTTGTATTTCTTTAATTATGGATGATTTAGAACATTTTTTATGAGTCTATTGATAAGTTAGATTTCCTCCTCTAAAAACTGCCAATTTTTTTCTTTTGACCATTTTCAAATCTTATAACTTATAATTCTGAATAAGTTCCCTAAATTTCTTAGAAATAAGACCTTTATCAGAGAAATTTGCAAAGATTACCATCCCATCCCTTTACATGCTTCTCTTCTAAATTTAGCTATATTGGTTTTGCTTGTGCAAAACTTATAAATTTAATGTAATCAATTTTCCATTTGCTTTTTATGATCCCTCCTTTTTCTTGTTTGGTCATGAACTCTTTCTCCATCCATAAGTCTGACAGGTAATTTCTTTTAATGCTTCCCTAATTTGTTTATGTGTCACTCTCTAAGTTATGAACACTTTTGGACCTTATCTTGGTATACAGTGTAAGATGTTGTTCTATACCTAGTTTCTACCAGATTGCTTTTCATTTTTCTGATGGTTTTATTGGAATGAGTTCTTGTTCCAATAGTTGGGATCTTTGGATTTATCAAACGCTAGGCTGCTGTCATTCTTAGCTTTTGTTTGTTGTGTACCATATCTGCTACACCAATCAGCCTCCTAGTTTTTTACTCAGTTCCAAATTATTTTGGTGATTATTGCTTTGTAGTATACTTTAAGATCTGATACTTCTTTTCACTTTTTTTGTCATTAATTCCCCTGAGATTCTTGACTTTTTTTTCTGCAAGTATTTTTCAGTATCAGTTCTCCAGGATTAAGAGTTCATTATAATTCATCAGTTTGATTTACTTTTAATTAGTCAGCAAGCATTAAATGCATAATATGGAAAGGCAAAGAAAGGCAGAGAACAATTCCTGCTCACACTATAATGTTGCAGAAATCTGAGAAACAGAATAGCAATATAATTAAAACATAAAATTATGCTATTTAAACACTTTTAGGAGGTAGAGATTTTTTTATTATTTCCAAGAATAGACAAATTTTTCCAAGATGATTTCTAAATTTTAACTTTTAAAATATTCTTGGAAAATTATTTCAAGGATTTTTAGTTTTTAAGGCATAGTGTTGATTAATTGAAATCTTGAGATTCTGTTCCTAACTAGTTTTAGTTCATTTGAACTAGGATTTTTCTGAAGAATTTTATTGCTGTAATCATGTATATTAGTACAGTCATTCATATTTTCTTCTTTTAGCGTCTTCTAAATTTTATGTTGTTATGCTTGGTCTGTTTCTCTGAGTTCCTCATATTTGTCATTTCTGAATATTTATTCAAATAAAATACTTAGTTCAGCCATTCCCTAATTGATACCTGTTGATACCTATTGGATACCTATTTTATTTCCATTTCTTTGTTATACAAATGACGATGCTATGACTTTTTAGAGATTGATCTATGTTTATTATATATATTTGCTATATATATGTACATGCACTTATATAAGTACAGGTGTATTATGTATACATGTACATACATACACGCATATATGTGTATGTATAGATATGTACACATACCTATATACATATATACATATATACATACATATATATATATATATATATATATATATATATATATATATATATATATATATATATGCTTACACACATACACACATGGATGCAGCTAAGTGATGTCATGGGTAGAGCACTGGGCTTGGAGTTAAGAATACCTGAGTTCAAATCCCACCTCATATATTTACTAGGTCTGTGACTCTGTGCAGGTCATGTAACTTCTTGTTTGCCTCAGTTTCCTCAGTTGTCAGATGGGGATAATAATAGTCCCTGCCTTACAGGGTTGTGGTCAGAAAATAGAAACTATTTGGAAAATACTAACTGCCCAGTGTCTGGAATGTGCTGAGTGTTTTATAGATGCTTATTCCCTTACCTTCTCTTCTCTTAGCTCATTTGTGTGTATGGATATATTTATGTATAATAATATGTTATGTGTAATTATATGCATGTATGTGTGTATCCTTTATTTTTGTTTTATATCTTTTTGGAAGATAATGGAAGTTACATTTTAAAAGGCATATTAACAAGGTGGAGTCTTTTTAGAGGAGTGAAAACAGGATAATGAGGGACTTGAAGCCTTATCTCTTAGGGATCCTTCAAAGGAATTGGACACATTTGTTCTAGATGGGAGTTTCATTTCGGCTGTGGTATCAGAATTTCTGCTCTTTGTTAACTTTTTTTTTGAAGAGAAGAAAACTATGACATTTTTATTTAGCCCAACAATGTTCCTAAGGTATACAACTCTTATCAATTTTGAAGTAGAAAAATGCAGTTTCAGAATTGTTTTTAGATGATTTACCTTATTTCCTGCTTTGTAATTTATCATTCCATCCAAGTATTTAGCACTTTCTCCAAATGTAAAATAGGAATAAAAAGTCAATTCAGTTGATTATTTTTCCAGCTCCTACTATTTTATATTATATACTCACAGTGCTTTAGGGATTATGGGAAATGGAAAGTTTTTTTTTTTAAACCATCCTGTTATAATTGTTATTTGCAGCCATAAAATTTGAAAGTTGTTCCTTAATTTCACTGATTTATTTTTTTCCTTTTGACTTTTTTTCTTAGTTGGAGAGGAGCAGATAAGTTCCATTGGACGGGGCATTTGTGTGTTGCTGGGTATTTCTATGGAAGATACACAAAAAGAACTGGAACACATGTAAGATGTAGACTTAATTTTAATTAGTGCCATCTTAAAGATATTCATTTTGACTGTATGTGGAGCTTCTGTAGTTAAATGTTAATAAAGTGAATCATAATAATTTATTGTTTCTATATAACTAACCCATTTTACAGGTGAAGCTACTGATGTAATTTGGATTACACAGTAACCTCCCTGGTAACTCAGTAGCAAAGGTGGTGGCATTCCTGCCCCCAGCTCTGTCCTCTTTAACTTCACAGTTTTCAGTGAACTTTATAGTATTCTTCTGTACAAAGCTAACCCCTCTCTTTTCTTCTTAGACTACATCTATTAGTTTTAACTTGGGATTTTTTGCTTTTACTTGCTCTTAACAAAATTTTCTGAAAATAATAAAAATATTTATATTCACTTTAATTTTAACATTGAGGTATGCCATTTATATACTTTAGGGAATAGGTGGTTTTATGAGATATTTTAAGTGCATTTGTGCATTTATCCTTCTCAAGAATAGACTTAAATTTTTCCAGCTAAATTTTAATTTAAAAATTAAATTTCTTTCTAAAAATTATTTCAAGGACATTTACTTTTTAAGCTTTCTGAGGATGAGGACTGTGTCATAGTATCATATATTGTATATTCCATAGTACTTTGTACATACTAGGCACTTGATTTATATATGTGGATTAATTGCTATACTGAAATTCTGTTCCTAAACTGTTTTAATGTCATTTGAATTATGACTTTCTGTGGATAAAAAGGACACTTAATCCTTCTTTCTACCATGGAAAAAAAGGGTATATGTCAATATTTGTTTACGTCTGGATTTCAAAGAACAAAAACACAATCTCATCTGATTCTAATCTGACTTTAGATTTATTAATAGTATATCGTGGATTATTTGATTACAACAAGGATATAAGAATATATATACATGCATATACACATATACATATATACATACACACATATATACACACATATATATACATACATACTTACGTATGGATGTATAAACACACACACACACACACACACACACTCACTCACACACTCTCTCCCTCCTTCTCCTGTACCCTTGAGTCTCAGTCTTAGCCTAGTTTTGCAACCAAAGTAATCTAGAAAATATTCCTTCTTCATGTAGGGTAGTGAAAGAATTATTTCTTAAAGTAGATTTTATACTTAAGTAGACAAAGAGAGTAGATACCTTTTACAAATATATTAATCTAGAGCAGGGACTTTTAAACTGAGGTCCACACAGTCTAAAGGAATCTGTGGATAGATTTCATGGGGTATGGAAGAGATCTGTGAATATATTTTAAAAATATTTTGATAACTATTTCAATATATTTGATAGTCTTTGTAATCTTATATATTTTGTTGTATGCATTAAAAAATACTGCTCTGAGGAGGAGTCCATAGGTTTCCTCAAACTGCTATAGGAATCCACGACACACACAAAAAATAAAAACCTGTGCCGGAGATTGTGAGACCATCTTGTATGCCTTTGAATTTATCCTTTAAGTAGGATGGATAAGGATTACTACAGAGGTTGGTAGTATTCTTTGGTGTCAGGGGCTGCTTGTGTAAACTCAGTCATTCTAACTCTCTCTGTCCACCTATCTCCTCCTCTTCCCTGGTGTTGAAGGGGCCAATCTAATCATTATTTATCAATATTTTTTTTAAAAGAAGGATACCCCCATCTGAGAGAAATTCCTCTTGATTAAAACTGGGTTGAACCTCTCAGTAAGAGTGTCAGACATTGCACTATCAAGTGTAAATGCTTGAATACAGTGAGCAGACATAATAACAAATCAGTACCATGGATCTCAACAACAAAAGGGTCAGATGTTACTGAGCTAGTTTCTATTCAAGTTGAGAAGAGATTTCTAGTTCCTTAAATGCTTCTTGGTATGGTTTTTTTTTTACTATTATGAACTTGACAGATATCAACAAATATGAGCATTTTCTTATAAAAAGAATAGAAAAAGAGTAGAAGTTTTTTCCCAAGTCTGCATTAAATTTAACCTAATAATTTCAACACTGCCTTGCTTGTCTTTTTCCCATTCTGAATTTCCTTCAGTTTTCTTCTGTGCATTTTTAAAAAGCTCCATTGATGCTTTTTCCCATGTTTTGGTATTACTGCCATGCCTCCTGTAACTCTTTTGTCTTTTCTCTCCCTCCCCACAAAAAAGCTTTGCCTTGTAACAAATAAATATAGTCAAGCCAAATCAATCTACCCATTGACATTTTCTGTAAATATAGGCTTCATTCTGCTCCTCCAGTTCATCACCTCTGTGTTAAGAAGTGGGAAGCATGATTCATCACCAGTCTTCTGTTGTGCTTGCTTGTGGTCTTGTGGCCATTATGTCAGTTGTTGTCCTGGTTCTGCTCATTTCACTTTGCATCAGTTCGTACAAGTTTTCCCAGGTATTTCTGAAGCCATCTCATCATTTATGATGTAATGATATCCCCTCACATTTGTATGCCATAATTTGTTTAGCCAATTAATGAATACTTTTACTGGTTTCAGTTCTTTGCTACAACAAAAGATGATGCTATAAATATTTTAGAATTTTATTTTATTTTTTGTTACATTTAAGTTTTAAGCTGTTTGTCTTCCTCCCTCCCAGTCTCACACTAGAGAAACCCAACATTTGACACATGCATGTGTGGGTGTTTATACATATATGTATTTGCATATCTATACACACATACATATATATATATATATATATATATAAAAATATGAAATTGTACAATACATAGTTCCATGTGTCAGTTCTTTCTCTGGAGGTAGATAGCATTTTTCTTCATTGGTCCCTTGTAGTTGATTTGAATGTTCATATAACTCTGAATAGCTGTCATTCACATTTACTCTTCAAATAATATTATTATGACTCTATATGGCCTTTTTGGTTCTGTTTGTTTCACTCTTATTTCATGCAAATCTTTCCATGTTTTCCTAAAATTAACCAGCTCACAATTTCTTCCAGCACAGTAGTAATACATTACAATCATATACCACAACTTATTTTGCTATTCCTCACAATTTCCAGTTTTTTATAATCACAGAGAGAGCTGCTATAAATATTTTGTAACATACAGATTTTTTCCTTTTTCCCTGATCACCTCAGGAAACAGACCTAACAGTAGTCTGAGTCAATAGGTGTTCGTAGCTTTATAATTCTTTAGGGGTAATTCCACATTACTTTTCAAAATGGTTGTATCACTTCACAGTTCCACCAGCAGTGTATTAATGTCGCAGTTTGTCCACATCACCTACGACATTTGTTATTTTCCCCTTCTCTCTTTAGCCAATCTGATGAGAGTGAATTGGTGTCTCAGAGTTGTTTTAATTTGCATTTGTCTAGTCAGTAATGATTTAGAGCATTTTTTCATCTGATTATTTTAATTTTATTATTAATTATTATTATGTTATTAACCCGACCATTATTTATTTATTTATTTTATTATTAATTTCATTATTTTAATTTCTTTCTCCAAAAGCTGCCTGTTCATATCCTCTGATCATTTATTAATTCGGGAATGTAAGATATAAAGCCTTTATCTGAGAAACTGTCTATAAAATTCTTCCCCTCTCCCTAATTTTCTGCTTTCCTTTTAATCTTGTCTATGTTGGGTTTTTTTTTTGTGCAAAACCTTTTTAATTTAATACAATCAAAATTTTCCATTTCATATCTCTCAGTGTTCTCTGCCTCTTGTTTATTCATTGCATCCTCTCTTATCTATAAATCTGATAGATGATATGTTCCATGTTCTTCTGATTTATTTATTATATTTCCCTTTGTGTCTAGGTCATGTATCCATTTTGATCTTATCTTGGGAAATAGTGTAAAATAATACCTAGTTTCTGCCAGACCGCTTTCCAGTTTTCCAGCAATTTTTACCAAGCAGCGAATTTTTATGCTGAAAGCTAAAATATTTACATTTGTTAAACACAAGATTACTAAAATGATTTACTAATGTGTACTCTATAGAATAGAATAGGTATTCTATTCCACTGATCCACCCTTCTGTTTCTTAGCCAGTACCAGATAATTTTGTTAATTACCACCTTATATTATAGTTTAAGATCTGGCACTATTAGAGTTCCTTATTTACATTTTTTCCCCCACTAATTCCATTGATATTCTTGACCTTTTGTTCTTCAGAATGAATTTTATCATGATTTTTTTTCTAGCTCAATAAAATAATTTTTTGATAGTTTAATTGAGGTGGCACTGAATACGTAGTTTAGACAGAATTTAGATATAATTGTCATTTTTACTATATTAGCTTGACCCACTCATGAACAGTTATTATTTTTCCACTTATTTGAATCTGACTTTATTTTTATAAAAAGTATTTCATAATGATATGCATGTAGTTCTTGGGTTTGTCTTGGCAGGTGTACTGCTTGGTATAGATATATATGTATACCATAATTAGTTTGGTCAGTTAAACACTCTCTTTGTTTTCAGTTCTTTGCTACAACAAAGAGTGATTCTATAAATACTTTTGTGGATATAAGTCACTTGCTTCCTTTTTTGATCTCTTTGGGGCATATGATCAGTCATGGTGTCACAGTTTAGTATCTTTCAAAGTATAGTTCCAAATTACTTTCAATATAATATAGTTTCAAAATATTATCAATTCATAGCTCTCCCAGTGGTAAATTATATGTATATCCTCCTATAGCCCTTTTTTAGATACTGTCATTACCTTTTTTTTGTCATTATTTATAGTCTGGTGGATCTGAGGTAGAACCTTTGAGTTTTTTTTAAAAGATATTTATGACATTATTCTGTTTCTCGATGACAGTGGAACTACATATCATAGATATATGTATTGGGGCCTATTCGACTAAGACACCTTAAAATGTGAAGTACTGAACAAAAAGTCTTGAATTAATTTTAATTGTTGTACCTTTGGAGACTGGTTCAGGAGAGTTAAGAATTAAATTAAAACATTTATGCCATGAACAAACTTTGTAATCTTTTTCTTTGTTTGGTCATATAAAACCATTTATGAACTCATGACTGCCTGTACAGAAGAATGGGCATCTAGGCTCTGGGAAAATTTATTTCAGAACCCAGCCAAGGCCATGAAAGCAAGCCTCTATTTCTGTGTAAAACTATTCAGTAAGTCTGTCAAATTAGCCATGTGTCAGTTTCTTAACTTTTTTTGTCTTGTCCCCTGCAGTCAATTACAGTGTTCAGAGATCTCAAAGTATAGCTCTAGGCATAGAGGTACTAGTATTGATTCATATATTCATTCATTGTATACCAATCACCACTACCTTAGAGTCCCTGGGGAGAAAGGAAAACTGGTGAAACATCATTAATGTACTTCAAAGTTGGAACCACTTCTGTACAAAAAGGGAAGACTGAGGAGACTTAATTGGAGCTGTTCATATTCCCTCATTTCACCTTCCCCTTCTTCCTTTCTCCCAAAGCCCCACAGTTCCTCTGACAGAGACTTGGAGATTTGTAGCCTTCCTGAAACCTACAGTTTTAAAGAATATCTTTCAATAAATCTCATTTGACTGTAAATTTTCTTCATGTGCTTTCCTTTTTCTTTCCTGGTATGGATGTGGATTTACCAGAAACACTCAGTTGGTGAGGTATTTGCCACCAAATCTAGGAATTAAAATTGGTGGGAGAGCTTGATTAATTCTGTTTTTCATTTTAAGGAAAAAATACTTTAATCTCAAGAAAATGACACAAATTCAGAGAGTATATAGAAATGGCATTGAAGAAAACAAAATACAGAAAAATATTAGGTCAAGTGAAGGTCTTCCAAGGAGATCCATGTTGAAGGCAGTTAATTTTTGAGGATATTGAGGGATTTTTCTAGGCTAATGAAAGATGGATAGGCAGATACCAAATGCGTGGAAGAAACTATTATGGAGAAAAGATGACCAGTATAGTATAATTATTGACCCATAGGTCTACTTTGCCTTCTGTACAACATTTTAATGAGAATAAGCTATATATGCATCAAGAGTATCTTTGAGGATATCAGATGGAACAGGTAGGCTTTTGGAAGTGATAATCCATGATAGACTATCTTTATTATTACAAAATTGATTGAAAGTTATGGAGGAAGTATGGTATTCTACTGTGTGTAGTTCTTCTTGACTATAAAAAATTTTGGTTCAGTAGGACAAAAAAATTCTATTTTAAAGAGTCTCCTTTAACAAGTTCTCTCAGGTGCACATGTCAAACTCAGAAAATAGTATGAAACGTGACAATGGAGAGAACTTGATTCAATGAACCTTAACTTGAAACAAAATAGGAATGTAGGTTTGTCATGGTCTCAAAGGAGGTCCATTTCAAAATCTAAACTTCAGAAGAATTCTGTGTATATGGTGAGATCTTTCAGATGTTCCTGATTGTCGATGAATGAATGAAAGAAGAAAAAGCATTTATTAAGTACTTACTATATGCTAAGTAATAGGTGATGTTTCGCTCATTGTGTCAACCCTAAGAGATCTACACTTCAAGAGTTTGGTTAAACTGTCTACCTTGGAAGAGCCAAGTGGATGGGCGATGACTGTTGCCCAGACTGTGACATTCTGTTTGATGGGAAACTTTCAGAGCTTGTCTATCATGATATGTCTCTTGAACAGCCACTGTAAATGTCAAGGTTGTTGAGGCTGCATTTTAATTGGAGGAGGAGAACAAGTTAGATTGCCATTGAGAAATTACTCAGTTTTTTTAATGACCCTAAACCTTTCCCTGAATCTAAGGCCCTTCTTTTTTTATTTCTTATTTTTTAAGTCATTCATGTCTTTTCTTTTTACATTACAGTAATTTCTTCCCCATAGTGAATTTTTCATTGTAATAGAAGTATAATTAAGCAAAACCAATCATTAAAGTGATTTTGTCTGATAACATATTCAACATTCTATACTCAAGGACCCTACCTCTCCAATGAAAGGAGAAAGGTGCATTTCCTAAAACCCATCTTATGAGTACAAGTATTCTTTCAGTGAAGTTGTATGGCTATGAGTCATGTAATACTACAGTTGCTGAAAATTAATATTGAAGATCACCTAAATTGTTGCGAAACAGTGCATAAGTAAGCTGCAGCACATTACAAATGAGAAATTTCATTGAAATTATATGAAGGATATCATCAGAACAGATTCATTTATATGAAATCCAAAATCATTCACAATAATTTGACTCAACTGTCCACCCTGGAAAAACCAAATGGATGAAGAATGCCGACTGTTTAGCCTGCATTGTATATTCTGATGGACAACCTATAGAGTTTGCCTTTAGGTACTATATCTAGGACAGACCCTTGAAAAATATGATTGGGAAAAGTGATGGCCTTATCACATAAAGCAAGGGATAACCAATGGACATTTTTCCATTGGTGTGCACATAATGCCAAGAAAATGTGAAGAATGCCCCTAACATTTCGGATGGAACACTTGTGAATTTATGAGAGAACATAGATGGGAATCACGCAGAATGAGCAGACGTGAGTTGACATCTGTTTGTTTGGCATCACATGTGACTCTCTACCTCCCATCTCTGTGCTTTTGGCATAAATAGGATAAAAGCTATTGTTAAGATGAGGTAGGAGAAAGTCTATGTGATGATTTTATGCAGTTTGGACATAGAAATGTGCTAGAGAAATCAACTAGGCTTCCCTTTTCTGCAAAGCCATCAGAAAGCCTGAGAGATAGGTATTCTTTAATGGAAATGTCTAAACGTATGTAAGTATAAGGCATCTTTTGTACATTTGGTACTAAAGACCCCTTTTTACCATTCTTCATCCTTTTGGCATACCTTCAAATTTCTAACATCCTTATTTTTGTTCCCTGTGTGTCTGAAACTTTTGTTTGTTACTGCACAGAGACCAGCCAGGTACAGCCTGTACTTTGGGTCTTTTCCTTCAACTTTTTCCAATTAAAGATTATCTATTTTGTTTCACATTACTTCTTTGATATCAGGTTAGAAAGCAATTTCTTAAAACTAGCCCCTACTAAGATATTGTTGAATGGTAATGGCTTATTGCATTAATCTTTTAGGGATATTTCCATTTCAACAGAGTACTCCTAGAAACTCAAAATCTTAGTCAAAAGGAATTAATTTCTAATGATGAAATTTCACTATTGTACTTAAGATCCTTTGGGGAGACACTTTTGGTCAAAAAGGCCTTTCTAGCACACCTCAAATGATCCAACCACATCTTAGATTTATATATAAAAATAGCCCCCCTCTCTCATTGAAATAAAAATACACAATGTCTTTTGAATGAGAGAATGTTACATACTTATCAAGATTTTCTTAACCCAGGCTGTGAGATTATTGACATAACTGAGACTCTCTTAAGATAATGATTTTTTTTCCTCTTGTAAATGCTTTTTTCATCCTCTTGTAAAATAGGTTTAAAGCTAGACAGTACATGCTGTGTCTCTTTAACCTTGCAAAGAGGTTGGTTAGATTTCTGAGATAATGTCAATAAAGGAGATGTAATTTATTGTGAGATGCAAACCATCCCAATTTAAATTGATTTGAATTTTTATGTAGAAATTTAAGTTTTGATTTACATGCTGTATAGCTACAGAATAGCTATTAAAGGTTTGGAAACCTGCAGCCTTGAGGCCACATGTGGCCCTCTAGGACCTCAAGTGTGACCCTTGACTGAATCCAAACTTCACAGGACAAATCCCCTTAATAAAAGGATTTTTTCAGTAAAACATAGATTCAGTCAAAAGGTTGCACCCAAAGATCTAGAAGGTCACATGCGACCTCAAGGTCGGAGGTTCTCTACCCCTGGTTTAGGCATGAAATGGGCAGGAGAGCTTGCTACTGAAAGTAACAAGTGAAAGATAAGATCACACCAAAGCCTCTTTTTTTTAGCCCCCTTATTTAGTCTTATTTAGGATGTTATTCACACCTTTTGATTTTATATCGTAGTAGTCTCTAAATATAAATTCTATACTTACTTCCTTTGTAATAAGGGAATACTTAACTACGCAAAACTAGGCCATACATCAGATTAAATCTGATGATATATGTAACATTTTGTACTCCAGTAAAGTCCTCTACTTCTTTACCTTTGTGTATGAGGATGAGAAAATTGTTTCATACATTTGAAGAAAAAGCCAGAGTGGCTTATGTGATTTGCCTACAGGCTGCAGTTTATTTATGCCTGTGTAGAGCATAGGCCAGAACCCTAATCTCCTTGTCTTCCACTCCAGTCTTCCTTTCAGTATGCCACATTATAGTTTTGCTACTTACATTTTCCACTTGCTTCTTTGGAAAGCAAATGTTGGTAGCAATTGAGTTGGAATGATTTTTTTTGCTCACCAGCCATTCTTATGTAATATTAATCTGCAAGATTAGACGTGAGTGAGACTCTAAAAAAATCCTCCCTAGGTAGGATCCAGGGTAGGGGAGATTTCATTTTTGTTGTTTATGGTATGCATGTTAATCTCAATTTTGGGGAGGTTTTATTTTGATCTTAAAGGATAAACTTACTGCCTTAGCAAACGATTGTATATTTGAGGAAATTTCTTCCACCGAAAAAAAGATACTGATCTCAGTTGATGAATTATGCACATTTGATTTTTCTTACTTGTATTCTATACCAATTCACAAATTGTTTCCCTTATTTCATAGGATCATAGTACTAGCGCTACAAGGGGCTTAGAGGTCATCTAGTCCATTTCCTTTTATAAGTATGGAAACCTAGCAACATATTCTTATTTGGGTGTATTTCGAGGGGGAAGTTGCTTATTGTGTTACAGTTAGCTTTCACTGCTGTGTTTTTCTTTGCAGGGTTCGAAAGATTTTAAACCTGAGGGTGTTTGAAGATGAAAGTGGGAAACACTGGTCAAAAAGTGTGATGGACAAACAGTATGAAGTGTTATGTGTCAGCCAGTTTACTCTTCAGTGTATTCTGAAAGGAAACAAACCAGACTATCATATGGCAATGCCTACGGAGCAAGCAGAGACTTTCTACAACAATTTTCTTGCGCAACTTAGAAAGGCTTATAAGCCAGAGCTCATTAAAGGTATGTTGTGCCTATAGAATAGGAGGCAAAAGAAATGAAAGAATGAAAGAAGAGGGAATGAAATTCCCTCGTTATGAGAATTATAGAAATTTTGGTGGAAGGCTGGTTAGATTTGCTACCTCATCAAAAAACTAATAACATGCTAGAAATAAATACCTTTTTCCCCTGGCAATTTCAAAAATTTTTTTTGCTAATTATTTTTTAATTATGATACTAAATTATTGTTCAGGTCGCAGTTAGTGCTTTTTTATTTGTTTGTATTGTTTGCCATGTGCCCTTTTAGTCCTTTATACAGCCTTTCAGCCATTTGAAATATTGGGGAAAATGATTTGGATAATAGTAGAATTTTTATCTTTTAAAAAACTTTTTGCAGTGTTTTCCCTTTCCATTACTGTCCTAATGGAATAGAACATTTCTGTTCCATGAGAAAGACTGCCCTTCTTTTCTTTCTCAAATATTCCTGTCAGTTGTCAGATGTTATGGTTATATTTTTGATAGCCCTTTAGGAGTTAAATTTTTAAATGTCTTATTTTTGATCTTGTCAGGAAATGTATGGGTTTATACACATGCACACATGTGTATGATACATTTACATAAACATATGTGATACACATATTATGATATTGGTATTCATTCTGTACCTTGTGTTATGAAAAGAACTATGTTTAGAGTATTTGTCTGAGTTATTACTTGCTTTCTTCTACATTGATAGAGAAGGTTGGTTTCCGTGAATAATTGCTTTTTTTAAGGAAGACAGTCCTTTCTCCCTATTGGAATCTTTGTCTATATTGGAACTAGAAAATTCAGTAGGAGCTTATGTCCCAGACCTATAATTGAGGTTCTTGCATCTGGTAAACCTAAATTCTTTATTATGTCTCCTCATGAAAATGGCAAAGTAAGAAGTTTCAAGGGAGTCAGGCTCCTCACATTCCTCTAAAAAGCAGTGAGTAAAAAAACAGTTAATAAATAATTATTAAGTACTTGTCATTGTGCTAAGTACTAGGGATACAAAGAAAGGTAAATGATGATCCCTGTTCTCAAGGTGACAATATCCAAACAATTATGTACAAACAAGATATCTTCTCCACAATGTTTTGAAAAAAAGTCTGTTGTCTAGTCCATTGGTGGAATGGTTTTTCATGATAAAGCCCTTTATTTTTCTACTTTTTTGCCCCTTTAAAAAACAATTGCTTCTTAACTCTTTCCAGTTGCCTCTTAAAATAGTCATTTTCATCACTACTGGACCTAAACCAATGATATAGGATATTTCTCTTTACTAAGCCTTGAATGCCTGTTTATTGTGGGGGAGGGAAATCTATCAGAGGTTAACTAGAAATTTTTTTACCTGAGGCAAAGGTGATGGAGGACATGAAGAAAGAGTGTGGAAATATTGATGACAGCCCCGTGGTAGGTCCAACTTCACAAGGTGGGGTGGAGCTCATCCTTGCCCTGAAAAGTCATGAACTGGTGAAAGAACATAAGATGAGAGGCACAGGGATTGTTATCTATTTACCACTACATGAAGGAAATGCATTCCTTAGATAGATGCCTGATATAAAACCCAGGTTACTTCATTCTAGTTATGGTTCTGAGAATTACTGAAGTCATGAGCAGGGGAAATTAGGATATGCATTCAGGGCCAGGGAATGAATCATTTTTTTCTGCATCAGCTCTGCCTTCTTTATGATGAGTAGTTCTCTTTCAAAGTAGACACAGGAGTTAATGTGACATTGAAGGGGTGAAGCACAGAGTCAGTACTCTACACCTTCCCTTAGATCCTGCTGTGATGCCTCTTTGGGGAGATACATGACTCTAGAGTCTCAAAGTCTATGTCAATAGAGCTCAGACTCCAGAAGATTCCATTAGACTGGAACTACTTTTAGTATAATCTTGGCAATAGACTATGTCTGCTTCATTAAGGACCAGCTTTGCTAAGTACAGGTAGACTTATTGTCTTCAGGAAGCTGGTCACTTGGTGGTGAGGTATTGAGTTGTGTCAGTGAATGAAAGAAGAAAAACACCCAAAATAGTCCTTAGTATTGTATAGAACCTTTCTGCTGTGGTAGTGGCAGAATGGAAAAAAGGGTACATAAAGGTGTTAGCAATCATATAGTTTGTAGACTCTATTTTTTTCTTTCTTTAATTCATTCTTTTTTTTCTTTAGTTGTGTCATCTTCAAGGCTCAGTTGGCACTCCTCCTGTAGTCCACAATTCTTGAAGTTGGAATTGAGCAGAAGAGGGGTTTGAGACAAAATTATTCATTTAGTTCATCTGCCAGATGCAAAAAGAGTATCTGTATGAGCAGATGCATGAGAATGTACGGAGGAGACATATCTGAGACAGAGAATTAAACTCTTGAAAGGCAACATCTATGAGATTTGAAGGAGTTGACCAACAGTAGCCTTGAATAACAGTGAAAAATAGTTCTGCCAGCTTTGCAAGTTTGTACCCAGTAGAGCTCTTTTTCTTCAATTCTTTCTCATTTCTGATATGTGAAAAAACAACTTTATTTTTAAAATTAGATTTTGGTCAGCATTTAGAGCATAAAACAATACAAAATGGGAAAACAGGTGTTAACCTGAAAACTTGGTTAAAGAAAAGGCAACAGGCTAAATGCATACATTTTATGATTTAATTAATTAAACAATTAATTCCCTATTAAAGAAATTGGTAACATAATGCATTATGGAGCCAGAAATGTTCTGGCTGCCTCAGTACAGAAACTGACTGCCTTAAGTACATTTTGCCATGAGAAAGGAATTCTCTTAGATAGACACATTGTAAATAAAGTGGCATCAATTGGGTTTAATGATTGCAGGCTATGGGCATCTTCCTTCTGTAGCATACCTTTGTGATTTAAGATAAGGAAAAAGTCCCATCACCCAGATTAAGGACATCCTGTCCCAAACAGGCCTTTGAAGTTGTGGTATCTTTTTTTTTTTTTAAATATAAATTTATTTAACTTTTTACATTCATTTTCACAAAATTTTGAGTTCCAAATTTTCTCCCCATTTGTCCCCTCCTCCCACCCCAATACACCAAGCATTCTAATTTACCCTATCACCAATCTGCCCTCTCTTCTATCATCCCTCCCTTCTCTTGTCCTCATCTTCTCTTTTGTCCTGTAGAGCCAGATAACTTTCTATTCCCCATTACCTGTATTTCTTATTTCCTAGTAGCAAGAACAATACTCGACAGTTGTTCCTAAAACTTTGAGTTCC
>JAQQSK010000407.1:0-20336 GCA_028658325.1 Potorous gilbertii
CTTTTCTTGCATCTCTCTCATTTCTTTTCCCAGTTTTTCCTCCACCTGTCTAACTTGATTTTCGAAATCCGTTTTGAGCTCTTCCATGGCCTGAGCCCATTGGATTTCTATTTCAGATGTTTGGGATACAGAAGCCTTGACTCTTACATCTTTCCCTGATGGTAAGCAGTTTTCTTCCTCGTCGGAGAGGAAGGTTGGAATCATTTGTTCCCCAAGAAAATAACCTTCTCTGGTCTTACATTTTTTTCCTTTTTGGGGCATTTTCCCAGCCAGTTACTTGACTTCTGCGAGTCCTCTCCACCCCATGGCCTAAGTCTGCCCAGCTAGTGCTTGGGGTCTGAGATTCCAATGCTGCTCCCCAGTCTCAGGGCTTTTGGTGGCAAGCCTGGATGCTCTTCAATGGGAGCTTAATTTCTGGTATTCAGGTGGGGGCCGGGCCGCCTCCCAGTCTCAGTTTCCTGCATAGGGGGTTTATGCAGAGACCTTTTGTAATGGAGCTGCTGCTGAGATCCTGCCTGCTCTGGGAGCTTGTGGCTGCCTGCTGCCTCTGCAGCTGCCACTGCTGCTGCCGCTGCCTCCCAAGGAGGCCTGAGTCCTGGAGGGACCCCCCTCCCCTCTCAGCCCGTCTCTTTCACTGACCTGTGCGTCTAGGGGGGGGAGGGACCTTTGGGGCTCCTGAAGAGTCCATCCCTGAAGCCTGTTCAGATCTGCTTGCTTCTCTTAGTGCCACGTGGCCAGGGCAGGGGAGGGCTCCGCTCACGTCCGGTGTGTGATGGACCCTTGGGATCGGTTTTTCAGGGCTCTCTGGAATGGAAATCTCCTTCACTGTGTTGCTGCATGGCTTCCACTGTTCCAGAATTTGTTGGGAGTTCTTTTTGGAGGAAATCCATGGGCTGTGGGTTCGGAGTTAGCATATGTGAGTCTTTCTACTCTGCCATCTTGACTCCGCCCCCAGGAAGGAATTTTTTTTTGCAGATAAGGGTGTAATAATATAATGCATTTTTACCATAATGTGAGCATAGGTGCTTCAATTGAAGAAATATTAAAACTCATCATGAGAGAAAATATGTGCTTTTTGTAAAGTTGGTTGATTTTTGTCTTCTCTTAAACAGGGTCAAAATGACATCACTATGCTAGAATAAAGTTATGATATGTTTGACTGACTGATTGGAACAATACTAGTTTAGAATGTTCTACCAAAGGTCAGCACAAATAGTCCATGTGGTTATTTGAGGTAGATTCTCTCAATTTTTGTATTTCTTTCATTTCTTTTGAGTTACTTCAATGCTGTTGAATTCTCATAGAGCACAGCACAGCTCTATTCTGTTCAATTCTATTGAATTCTCATATAGCACAACTCCTTCTGTGATGGGGACATGCTATGTTGAGCGATGCTATGCCAGTGTCTCCAATGTCACACAATCAGTTCCAGAGATCTTAAGAGAGACCTTGAGAGAGTCCTTGTATCATTTCTTCTGACCACAATGTGAATTCTTGCCCTTTGTGAGTTCTCCATTAAATAGTCTTTTTGGAAATAGTATGTGAGCAACATGGACAGCTCATCAGATTGCACTCTTTGAAATAGATTGTGAATGCTTGGCAGATTAGTTTGAGTAGGACTTTAATGTCTGGTTAGGGTTAGGGTTGTTGTGTCAGGTAATCTTCAGAATCTTCCTAAGACAATTCAAACGGAAGCAATTCAGTTTCCTGGCATGGAGCTGGTAGACTGTACAGGTTTCAGAGGCATACAAAAATGAGGTCAGTACAACTTCAGTTTGGTAGTCATTCTAATACCTCTTCCCTCCCATATTTTCCTTCAGAGTTTCCAAAACACTAAGCTAGCTCTGGAAAAGCATGTGTCAACTTCATTTTCATTGTTCACATCCCTGGAAATTTCACTACTCAGATAAAAGAACTCCTTCATAGTATTCAAAACTTCTCCATTTGCTGTAACAGATGGTTCCAAATATGGTTGGTGTGGTGGTGTCTGATGGAACACCTGTGTTTTCCTGGTGTTAATTGTTAGGCCAAAATTAACACAAACAGCAAAGAACTGTCCATACTTTGTTGCATCTCAACTTCAGAAATAATTGTGCATTGAATGCACAATCATTTGTAAACAGAAAATCATGCACTAGTACTCCCTGCACTTGGGTCTTGGCTTGTAGTCTTTTTAGGTTGAAGAATTTACCATCAGTACAGTTGCTGACTTTGATGCCGTTTGTCTTCACCAAAAGCTTTTCACCACATGCCTGGAAACATTATGCTTTTAAAAAGCATGTGAGCAAGCACACAGCCTTTGGTCACTCCTTTGGTGACTGGGAAAACACAAGAGCACCATCCATTATCCAGAACCTGGGCAAGCATGCTGTCAAAAAATTGACATACAATACTGATAAACTCATCTAGGCAAGCAAATTTTGACATAATTTTCCTTTACAACTGACAGTATCAGAGCCCTTGGTTAGACCTACAAACGTTGTGTACACATCTCTATTTTCCTCCTCACATATTTCCTTGAGTTTGTGGGCAGCAAACACCATACTGCCATTCTTCAGCTCTTTCTAAAGCCACCCTAGCTCTCAGGCAGGTGACTATATTCCATGTGAAGGATCATCTTATTAAGGAAAACTGGCAAGAATCTTGTCAGTAGCAAGAGAGAGAACCCCCTATGATTGTCGCAGGATAATCTATTTCCTTTACCTTTAGAGACACAGACATTGGAGGCATCTTTGAATTGCTGGGTGATACCTTCCTCTTGCATATAACCTGGAAAATCTCAGTCAGCTTTTGTATGAGCAATGGACCTGCTACCTTGTAAATCTCAGCTAGAATAGGATCAGCACCAGGTGCTTTGCCACATGAAAGGTACTTAATGGCATTTAAACCTCTTCTTTAGTTGCAACTTCAGCTAGGGAGGGATTGATTTCAACCTGAGGTAAATGGTCAATTTCTTCAGCATTGATTTATGATGGTCTGTTGAGAACAATATGGAAGTATTCAACCCATCTATCTAAGGTAATATCCTTATCACTAATCAGTGTGGCCCCATCAGCACTAAGAAGTTGTGATTCACCATAGATCTTTGGCCCATAAATAGCCTTCAGGACATTATGAAAGTTCTTTTGGTTATTACTCAGAGTAAAACTGAATTTCATCAGCCTTCTTATTGAGTCAAGAAACCTGCACCTCTCTAAGCTTTGCTTATTACTCTAAGGAAAGGAAACTAAACAAAGTAAATGGATGAAGATAGTTCAGTATTAAAAAAATGTATGGTTTAGTTAGTTTAGGTAGTCTCTATACCATAGCAGATTTTAACCACTCCATCATTTAGTATCTGGTCCTTCAGATCAGTTGTAATCTTCTAGAAAGTTTGTGACCCAAAATAGCCATCATTATTTAGTCAAAATATTTAGAGACTCTCTAATTGGATCCAAATTGATCCTAGACAACAGGCATATAGGTGATTACTGGATCTGATAAGGCTTTCTAGAATGAATGGTCTCCACTGAATTTTGAGAGTAGAACTTCAATTAAGGGGTCATAACACATAAAAAATTAAGCAAAACTATTTTTATCTTAAAGTATATATGATCCTTCAAATTACCACCATATAAAACAGGCATTTCTATACACATAATACAATAGAAAAGAGGTTATAAATTAAACTGCATATTTCTTTTATGTAAAACTTGCTCTCCTCTTTTCATTTTCATTTGTAAATATGCAGTGATACTATATAAAAAGAAAACACAAAAATCTTATATGTTCTTTTTTTTCTGTTCCCCTCTCTAAATAGTTTTATTTGATTAATTAAATAATTCTGGATTCAATATTTTTTTTTAATTTTCTCTCCCTTCCTGCCACCACTCAGATCCCCTTGAGACATAAGCAGTATGATATCAATAATACATGTGAAATCAAGCAAAATATTTCCAAATTAGCCTTATTGAAAAGGAAATACAAATAAAAAAAGTAGAGCAGATGTGAAAAGAAAAGAAATGCTTAAGTCTATACTCTGATTTCATCAGTTATCTTGGAGGTAGATAGGCTTTTTCATCATTTGTCCTTTGGAATTGTATTGATCAGATCAGCTAAGTCTTCCACAGTTGTTCAGCATGGCCAATATTGCTATTACTTTGTATGATGTTTTCTGATTCTTCCCAATTCATTTTGGATGAAATTCACATATGTCTTCTCAGTTTTTTTAAACTATCCTGCTGTTCATTTCTTATGGCACAATAATATTCCATCACAATCACAGACTATAGCTTGTACAGTTATTTACCAAACAATGAATATTCCCTCAATTTCTAATTCTTTGTCACCACACCACCACAAAAAGAGGGGCTCTAAATATTTTTGTACAAATAAATTCTTTGATCTATTTGTTATATGGACCTAGTAGTGCTATTTCTGAGTCAAAAGGTATGCACCATTTTCTAACAATTTAGACATAGGCTTAAACTGTTAAAGTGTTTGGAAGTTTACAACTCCACCAACAGTGCCTGAGTGTCCCTGCTTTTCCATATCCCCTCCAGCATTTGTCATTTTCTGTCGTGTTAGCCAATCTGATAGGTATGAGGTAGTATTCTAGAATTATTTTAATTTGAAATTTTCTAATCAATAGTGAGTTAGAGCATTTTACCTTCCTAGATTTGATAGTTTGGATTTCTTTTGATAAGTGCCTGTTCATATAATTTGATTATTTATCAAGTGGAAAATGGCTCATTTTTGAAAAGAAATTCAACTCAGTTAACTATACATTTAAGAAATGAGATCGTCTGATATGTTCTTCTCAGTCAATAATTTGTTAAATACCTAGTAATCCCAGATTCATGTTAAGTGCTGGACATACGAAGACAAACATAGAATAGACTCTGGAATGAACCAGTTAGAACTGGCATGGTTTCATTTCAGGTGAGAAGGTCCTGTTCTGACTATAATAATAGTGAGATTCTTTGGGGGAAACAGAAAATCAGTAAGACAAATGGAAATAAGGAAAAAAGTAGGAATAAATGTGTTCTAACTTTGATAGATCTCAAATCATGTTACAAAGCAATAATAGTACAAAGAAAATTCCAGGGAAGGGACTAAATGTGTTTGCTGGAAAGCTGGAAATCAGTTCAATTAAAATAATTAGATTATTAAAGTAATACCCCAACAAATATTAAAGGAATAAACTATTTAACTGCAAAAAGAAATAGTTTGAAGTAGAATATTTCCCAATTTTTGATAAAAATTATAACCAGAAACTGGCTAGATTGCTTCATATATGACAAGACAATTAGAATGAAATTAAATTATACCAATTTAAAACACTTTATAGAAATAAAATCAATAAGGTCATAATACGAAGAAAGTAAATTAATGAGGAAAAAGCTTTATAAACAGAAAAACTTTGCATAAAAATTTCTGATAAAAGTCTAACATTCAACATCTATGTAGAATTTACATAAGATTAAGACTAATTTCACCAACAGCCATGCTATCAAAATATATGAACAAACTCTCTTCAAAAGAAAAACAAGCAACCAAGAGCTATTGAAGGACCTGAGTAAAATCAATAAATATAATGAAAATGCAAATTAAAGAGGTATTGCTTATTACCCATCAAATGACCACACATACTAAAGGATGGAAAAAGTCAATGTCACAAGAGTGTGGTAAGATAAACAGCATAACTCACTTGCCATAGATCAACACATTGGTGCATACATTTTGCAAAGTGATTTCTAATTATGTAAATCAACGAAAATTTAGCTACCTGCAGATGTAGAATGGTTTGGTCAGGAAAATCTTCATTTAAATCCTGCCTTTTTTTCCAAGTTGTGTTATCATGTATAAATCTCTTCATTTCTTTATAATTGTGTCATTACCTGTAAAATGAAGATAATTGTATCATATCATGTGCCTCACAGGGGGAGGCACAAATGAAATAGCATATGTAGAATGCTTTGTAAGCTTTCATTTTCCTTAAAATTCAGCTATTCTTGTAGTGGCATTGTGTAATGAGAGAATGGTAGAAGTGAAAAATATCTTGGTATTGTATACAGAATCGTGTGATTAAAATGAGGAAAATCTATATTCAAACACTACCTCGGAAAACATTTCATCTGTCTGACTCTGTGTAAGACGTATCTCTTATCTTTAGTTTCTTTATGAGAGGCTGGACCTAAAAGATTCTAAGGTTGCTTCTACATCTAAATTTATGATGACAATTGAATACCAGTGGTTGAGAGTATATGAATATGTAAGTATATGGAGTACATGTGACCAGAAAATATTCATTGTTTTCCTCTTTTCCCTATCTCCTTAGTCTACGAATGCTAAATAATGGTCACCTTGTTTTAAAAACAATTGCCTCATTTCATCATAATGGGCACCTTGGTTTGCAACTTTGTTGCTTCTGGGAGTTTTTATTAAATAATACCTTTGAACCTCTAGTTACGAAAATTCTTAAATAGGTATAAGTTTGTCTCTCTGAATTTAAATTTTTATTTAATTTATTGATAATCTCTGTTCTCTTTATGATTGAAGCTATATTGAGTTTACTGGAAATATTTGAGTAAGGGAGCAAGTAGGAAGTTACAAATTTTTCCTAAGTGTCAAGAAGAAAAATCGAAAAAAACCCCAGAGTAGGTCTTTATTTTACAGATGTAAGTATATTTATTGAATTCAGTCCAAATCTTATTACATGACTGTGCAGGCTTATGGTCCTCCTCAACCTGTCCCTTCTCTGCTACAACTCATCCCTACATTGCTTTTATCTTTTTACTGATTGCCTCTATGGCACTGATTCTTTCTGGGTGATTATTAAGTCTTGGCAGTGCCGGGGCTCCTGAAAAGAACTATATTTTTGCTCAGCTATTGTTTCCTTTCATTTCTCTCATTACATCACTCCCATACTAGGCACATTTCTTTAAGAATTCAATTCTGTTTTTAGGCTCAAATATCTAGAGAGTTAGAATTTCATCTTAAAGATGGGAAAAGATCCTTCTGAATTGCATATACCAAGATAAATGACACTACAAAACCTATGATTATGTGATAATTGAATTAATTGTGGCATGTGATTTCATGGAATATTATTGTTCTACAAGGAATATGATACATATAAATGATGAATCAAAAGAAGTATAAAAGACTTCCATGACTGATTCAGAGGGGGAAAATAACAAAAAAAATATAAACAAAATGATTCCAAACATTTTAATGAAAATAACATTAACGATGAAAGCAAGGCAAATGCAATATATAATATTGCTTTTAAATTATTAAAGTTAAAATGAATAACTTTCTTTTTCGTTAACAAATAACAGAAAATGGAAAAATTATAAGATCATATTATCATTACCATAGTTGGTTTTAACTACTGTCGAAAATGGAAAAGTGCGTGTTGAAAAACTTGGTTAATAAGTAACATAAAAATATGGGAAAATAAAGAAATGAAACGATAAAATTTTTAATGTGAGACTTTAATTATTAATAGTGAGAGTTAATGGTCTATAACAGCCTCTTCACTTTAGCCATACATCTTAAAATCTGGTAAATACTGGTTTTTAGAAGTTTAATTTCTATGATATGAGTAGATACCTCAGAAATCTCAGAGGCAGATATAGTACAAAGAGAAGGATTTTGCCTTTAAAGCCACACTAGAACAAATCAAATTTTAAATAAGCTATTTGCTACTTTTATGGCTTTAAGCATGCCACTTAACTTCCTGGGATCTTAGGCACCTTATTTGTAAAAAATTGTAAAATGATGATTATAGTAATATCCCCCCCCACCGACTTCACGGGATGGTTGATGAATGTAAATAGAATGTAAGCTCAATGAGCATGTTCGGAACCAAGTGAATTTTATACTGTCCTCAGCACCTGACACAATAAATGGCGAGAATAAGTATTCCATAGAAATGTTTTTTGATTGATTAATGGTTGTGAAGCTCAAAAAAAATGAGCAAATCCCTTCATGAAACATAAAATATTACACACACACACACGCACACACACACATACACACAAACACACACATACCAAATATTACTATTTATTCCCTTTAACAACTGTAAGTCCTAGGATGGAAATTTTCAGATCGTGAGAAAGGGTGTTTTGTGATGTTATGTGAATTTTTTTCTGGCTCAAATGTGACTATAATCACTTTTAGGAATGTTGACATTAAACATTTGAGCAAAACAAATTTAGTATAACTTAATTTAGTGGGGAAGATTTAATTATGGGAATTCCTTTGGTCATTCATGAGAAAAATTCCAAGGAAATGGTAAAACCTGATGGTAAGACATGAAAACTCATAATTTAAAATAACAAACTTGGACTTAAATTCAAGTGTGGGCAGAGATCTTTTGAATTTGGAAAGAGTATTTGAGAAATTCTACCCACAAAATATAATAAAGTTAAAAACCCACCAGACAAAAGCAATACATGTCAGTAGAATAAGCAATTATTTGTAGTACACATGTAGAACAAGAAAGGTCAGCAATTTATTAGCTCTATTGTACATGGTCAAACTACAGACTTGCATTTGTCCCTGAAACATTTTGCTCAATGCAAGTGGATATTATATCCAAAAACCACAGGTTTCTATCTATAAGGGAATATCCATTTTCTATGACTTGTCCATATGCCTCCATAAATCTTCCTCATGTCCTCTAGATCTCTTATTATTGCAAGAATAATAACATAACTGGCAGAATGTTCATTTCTTATCTTTAATTCTCTCTCCATGACCTTCCTACCTAATTTTCTTATCATTTGTGGGGTTTGATGGCTCATTTTATGTTTTTATTCATAAAAGGAACAACAATATTAATATGATTTAGTTCCTGTATTAGACTTACTAGTCATTAGGCAAATACATCACATTTAGAGCATCAGCAGGAGAGATAACGATGATGATGGTACTGATGGTAACAATATTCCTGTATTGAGTGCTTCAAGTTTTACAAAGGACTTACATATAATACCTTACTTAATATTTCCAACAACTCATGTGAAGGAGATGCTATTAATATCTCCACGTTATAGATGAGGAAACAGGTACACGTTAGTTAAGTGTCTTGATCAGGTTACATAGCTAGTAAGTTTCTGAGGTGAGATTTTTAATTTGCTCTTATTTTTAACTTCTGTTGCCTCATTTTGTTCTACTTTGCCTCCATCACTGTAGAACCAAGAGAGGCACTAAATGGTCTGAGTCATTAAAAAAGAGACTACCATGAACAAATAATTCAGTCAGTTGTGTTGCCCTTCTCTATATTTATCAAATCTGTTACTTGGGAAGCAGACACTCTGTCACTGTTACTCTATTCAATCTTTTTGTTTTTAATGAACATGATAGAACATGAACATGATAATGAAAGTTCCAGAGTTTATGATGTAGGGTCACAAAAAATAAAATCCCTAAACCTTCTACCTGATATTTTAAGTAGTGTGTGTGTGTGAGGAAGGGGGGGTGGGGCTAAAAATCTTTGCTGAACTGCACAATTTACAATAAACCACTTCTCCACCTTTGGAACAAACACTCTGGGCTTTTAAAGTATCAGAAAATTCTATAACTGAATTACTTTGCTTTAAGTGACTGGTTTTGTGAGTCATAATCCTAGTTCCCATCATTCAAACACCAATTCTTTATGATGATGCAGTTAATAGAGTACTAGACCTAAAGTTAGAAAGACCTGAGTTCAAATCTTGCCTCATACTTTTAAACTTAGAAGTTTACAATCCTGGACATATTATTGACTGCTGTCTGCTTCAGTTTCCTTGTCTGTAAAATGGAAATAAAACACTATCTCTCTTCCAAAGTTGGAGAATATTTATCACAGTGCCTAGCATAGGGTAGATGCTATATAAATGTTGCTTCTGCTGTTGTTCCTGTTGCTCCTTCTGGTGGTATGCTCTTACCATATACTTGGCATTTTACTAAATACTAGACATACAAACATAAAATCAAATAGTCCTTGCCCTGCAGGAACTTACTTTCTAAAGGAGGAGCCAAAATGTGTATTTATGCATAAGGAAGAAAAGTAGAGTATCAAATATCTAGGGAATAAGCATTTTGGCCAGGAACTCTGAGGAGATCTATCAGCCAAAAAGACAATGACTGAGAATCTGACTTCTTGTGAATATACTTAGAAGGGTAAATTTCTAAATGGCATGCATTATGTGCATGAATGTTTGTATTTCTGCAAAAGTTAAATGACTGCTGTCTCTTTTCATATTGTGATTTGGTCCCCCTCCAAAAAGAAAAGGTAAAGGTGCTGAAAGAATAGTTTTCTTTTTTCCAACTTATAAGGAATAATTGTTTCAAAATTGGAAGAAACTCCACAATGTGGAAAGTGAAAATAAAAAAAAAGATCTGAATATCCTGAGTGGAATTCTGAATTTGGTCAAGAAAATGGATATAAAGATAAGAAACTGTTATGGGGGGGGGGGCACAGCCAAGATGGCAGAGTAGAAAGACTCACAGATGCTAGCTCTGAACCCACAGCCCATGGATTTCCTCTAAAAAGAACTCCCAACAAATTCTGGAACAGTGGAAGTCATGCAGCAACACAGTGAAGAAGATTTCCATTCCAGAGAGCCCTGAAAAGATGACCCCAAAGATCCATTCCACACCAGACAGTAGAGGAACCCTCCCGTGCCCTGGCCGAATGGCACTGAGAGGAGTGAGCAGATCCGAGCAGGCTTCAGGGATGTAATCTCCAGTGCCTGCAAAGGTCCCTTCACCCACAGACTCACAGGTCAGTGAGAGAGACGGGCTGAGAGGGGAGTGGGGTGACTCAGGCCTCCTCGGGAGGCAGTAGCAGAGGCAGCAGGCAGTCAGAGGCTCCTAGAGCAGGCAAGGGCTCGGCAGCAGCTCCATTACAAAAGGTCTCTCCATAAACCTCCTGAGGGAACGGAACCTGGGAGACGGCCTGCCCCTTCCTGAGAACCAGAAATTAAGCTCCCATTGAATAGCAGCGAGGCCTGCTGCAAAAAGCCCTGAAGCGGGGGGGCAGCATTTGAATCTCAGACCCCAAGCACTAGCTGGGTGGACCTAGGCCAAGGGTGGAGAGGACTCTCAGAAGTCAAGTAACTGGCTGGGAAAATGCTCATAAAAGGGAAAAAAAATAAGACCATAAAAGGTTATTTTCTTGGGAACAGATGATTCCAACCTTCATCTCTGAAGATGAAGAAGGAGAAAACTGCTTAACATCAGGTAAAGACATAGGAGTCAAGGCCTCTGTATCCAAAATATCTGAAATAGATATCCAATGGGCTCAGGCCATGGAAGAGCTCAAAAAGGATTTTGAAAATCAAGTTAGATAGGTGGAAGAAAAACTGGGAAAAGAAATGAGAGAGATGCAAGAAAATCTTGAAAAACGGGTCAATACCTTAATAAAGGAGACCCAAAAAATGGTGAAGAAAATAACACCTTGAACAATAGGCTCACTCAATTGGTAAAAGAGGTTCAATAAGCCAATGAGGAGAAGAGTGCTTTCAATAGCTGAATTAGCCATGTGGAAAAAGAGGTGCAAAAGCCCACTGAAGAAAATAGTTCTCTCAAAATTAGAATGGAACAGATGGAGGCTAATGACTTTCTGAGAAACCCAGAAATCACAAAGCAAAACCAAAAGAATGACAAAATGGAAGAGAATGTGAAATATCTCATTGGAAAAACAACTGACCTGGAAAATAGATACAGGAAACAAAATTTAAAAATTATGGGACTACCTGAAAGCCATGATCAAAAAAAGAGCCTAGACAACATCCTTCACGAAATTATCAAGGAAAACTGTCCTGATATTCTAGAACCAAAGGGCAAAATAAGTATTTAAGGAATCCACTGATCAACCACATGAAAGAGATCCAAAAAAAGAAACTCTTAGGAACATTGTGGCCAAATTCCAGAGTTCCCAGGTCAAGGCGAAAATATTGCAAGCAGCTAGAAAGAAACAATTCCAGTATTGTGGAAATACAATCAGGATAACACAAGATCTAGTAGTTTCGACATTAAGGGATCAAAGGGCATGGAATAGGATATTCCAGAAGACAAAGGAACTGTGTCTAAAATCAAGAATCACCTACCCAGCAAAACTGAGTATAATACTTCAGGGGAAAATATGGTCTTTCAATGAAATTGAGGATTTTCAAGCATTCTTAATGAAAAGACCAGAGCTGAAAATTTGACTTTCAAACACAAGAATGAGAAGCATGTAAAAGTAAACAGCAAGGAGAAGTCACAAGGGACTTACCAAAGTTGAACTGTTTACACTCCTATATGGAAAGACAGTATTTGTAACTCCTGAAATTTTTCAGTATCTGGGTGGTTAGTGGTTTTGCACACGCAAACACACACACACACACACACGCGCGCACACACACACATATACACACACACGTACCCACACACATGTACAGATGTGCATGCACACACACATACGCACATGCATGCACACACAGAGACAGAGAGCACAGAGTGAATTGAATAGGATGGGATCATATCTTAAAAGAAATCAAGTTAAATGTTGAGAGAGAAATGTAGTGGGAGGAGAGAGGGTGAAATGAAATGGGGTAAATTATCTCTCGTAGAAGAGGCAAGCAGGAGACTTCTTAGTGGATGGAAAAAGAGGAGAGCTGAGAAAGAAAACCATGAAGTTTACTCTCATCACATTCGACTAAAGATAGGAATAAAATGCACTCTTATTTTGGTATAAAAACCTAATTTACAATACAGGATCGTGGGGGAGAACGAGATAAGCAGGGTGGGGGGTATGATGGAAAGGAGGGTAATGGAAGGAGGGAGCAGTTTGAAGTCAACACTTGGAGAGGGACAGGATCAAAAGAGAGAATAGAAACAATGGGGGCAGGATAGAAGGGAGGGAAATATAGCTAGTCTTACATAACACGACTATTATGGAAGTCACTTGCAAAACTACACAGATATGGCCTATATTGAATGGCCTTCCTTCCCAAAGGGAATGGGTGGGGAGGGAGGAATGGGGAGAAGTTGGAATTCAAAGTTTTAGGAGCAACTGTTGAGTATTATTCTTGCTAATAGGAAATAAGAAATAAAGGTAATGGGGAATAGAAAGTTATCTGGCCCTATATGACAAAAGAGAAGATGGGGTGAGGGAAGGGAGGGATGAAAGAAGAGAGGGTAGATGGGTGATATGGGTAATTAGAATGCTCAGTGTATTTGGGAGCGGGGAGGGGACAAATGGGGAGAAAATTTTGGAACCCAAAATCTTTTGAAAATGAATGTAAAAAGTTAAATAAATAATTTTATTAAAAAAAAGGAAAAGAAAAACAAACAAACAAACAAACAAAAAAAGAAACTGTTACAGAGATCATAAATGGGAGAAGGACCATCAAATCCTTGGAAATAAGAAGTGTTTGAGATTTTTCCCAACTAGACTGTCTGAGAAAGAAACAGCCTCATATCCTCCAAGGCAATAATATAAACGATAGCCATTGTGGTCAAATGAGAAGTGATTAAGTAAGGATCAGAAGAATAGAGAGATGCAGTGTTGATGGTGCCTCTAATGAGAGGTACCTAGGTTGACCTGATATAAATGATGGAAAAGTTTTCTTTCTTCTTAATATTTGCATCCAAAATAACAAAAAATAAAATCCCCCTAAGATTTGTAAAAATAAAAAATAAAATAAAATAAAATAAAAAAGATGTCCTACACCCAATCCTAATGTTGAGCATAAATGATAGTCTTACCAGGAAACCTGGAAAGAATCGCTGAAGTCTCAGACGAGACTAAAAATTTAAAATCATAGATATTGTTTTAATTAATGTTGCTATTAAAAGCAAGAGATTCAAATGATAAACTTAAATTTGAGAAGTGAATGGATACATAAGGAAATTGAGCCTGAGAATTTGGATATATAAGACATATATTTGGATGTATATGTAGATTTATGAGTCATTACAAGATATAGGAATGAGAGGCAGCTATCCAAAAAACGGGACTAAGAATGGATTTGAAAAGAGATTTACAAATCTAATGAAAGAAGCTATTAATAGAAAAGGAAGAAGGAGAGAAAAATTCACTTATGTATATTCAGAAAGTTAGAAGATGCAAGAAAAAAAGCAACGTAGAAGACAAGCCAAGAATGTTAGATGAAATAAAATCTAAGTAAGGTGTCATTATCTCAGGTTTCTATATGAAAATGGACAACGCATGGATAATAAACAATATCAACTAGGTATTCTGTTGTAAGGAGACAACTTTGTCATTCAAAGTTTCAAAGATTTTGTGGCTTGAAAACCATGACTAAAGAAAAAGTATGCTAAATAAAAGGAATAGCAACAGTAGAGGAAGAAAGAGTTAAACATATATTAAAATGTGCTGACATGATGATATAAAGAAATGAGATGAGTGAAATTAAGTAGAGAACATTTGATTGAAGATCAATGAAAAGAGAAACAAAAATAAAGCCATTACTACATACCAGTTGGACAGAAAGAAGAAATAAATAGTTAATTAAAGCAACAGATCAAAAATTCTGTAACAGAGGCATGTTGATAGCTATGAGCAGTGATCAGAGTGGTAATGGATATTTCAATTATCAGATATGTGAAAGACCATCTTTTCCTCCATCTCCCAAGATGGATATTCTGTCTAATAATTTTCAAATTTTATTTAATGATATAAACTTCTTTTAAAAAGAGAAATCACAATCTGTATCTAATGAAAGAAAAATAAGATTTTTGCTCCTGTGGAAATAATGGAAGTGTTATATGAAGTCACTAATCTATTTGAGAGACTGTGATAGAAAGATGTGAAAAGTCAAGAATCACCTCATATGTAGACTAGAATTTGAAGACCAGTTTTAATAATGTTCAAAAATTATAGTTATTAACTCATAGATAAGAATTCTATAGCGTAGTTCTTCTCAGGAAGTATTAGATGATTTTAAGAATGAAATTCTCAGTGTACAAAAGGTAATAATTCTATTAATGAGGAGGGCAAAGATCATTTTTTTAAAGACAGTAATGTTAAAGAATAGAAGAAAATAACAGCACAAATAAAAAAATGGGGCATAGTACTTCAATAATATTAACATCAATCGTAGAATAGGAACGGAAATAGTTGTTAGGCCATTTAGATGAGAAATATGAGTCCATAAAATATCAAATGAATGGTCCAAAGTCATGCAGATAATAAATTATAGCAGTGAGATTTAAAGCCTAGTTCTCTAATACCAAATCCAGTGCTTCTTTATTGTACCATGCTACCAGGAGTCCCAAGCTCAAAATGAGCTGAGGCTGATGACAAAACTTAAATACAACAAAAATATTTTTTGAAAGCTAAGATAAAAGGGACAGTTCTATTGTTTGCATTGGTGGGGAAGTGTCTGTTAATTGATAACAAAGAGAAAGTGAAACTTCTTATTTTTTAAATTTAGTTGTCATTTCCTCTGAAAAAGAATGCTTTCTTTTTTTTGCCCTGAAGAGGAAAAAATGAATATGCCTAACAGAAACGCCATCAAAAAAATAAGTAAGGAGATAGCACAATAACTACATTCCTTTATTAAGTACAAGTCATCTGACATAAAAGTACTACATGCACAGGAAGTGAAAGAAATGGAGATGTGACATCAGGGTCATATCAGGATTTTTGAGGAGAAAAAAATATAAAGCAGTTGGCAGTAATGTACAGTGGAAAGAGTCAGAGAGTACATAATCTCTGATAGGACATTGACATGACTGTCTGTATCCAAATGAAATAACAGAAAAAGAAAAAGAAAAAGAACATCTGTTCACAAAATATTTATAGCACTCCTTTTCTTGTAGCAAAAAATAAGGAAATGAGCAGTTGCCCATATATGATGATAATGGAATACTATTGTGCTGTAAGAAATGATGAAAAGGATGGGTTCTGAAAACAAACAAACTAGGTAGACTTACATGAATGAATCCAAAGTTAATGGAACAAAACCAACAAAAAAGAATTGCAAAGAAACACTGTAAATCAGTGATGAAAGACCTAGTAGCGCTGATCAATAAAATGATCCTCCATAATTTTAAGGAAATCATGATGAAACATGCTATTCATCTCCAGGGAGAGAATTGATGGATGGAAAGGATAGATTGAAGCACATTTTTTCTCTTTCTGTTTTGGAATATGTCTAATGTGGAAATATACACAATATACACAATACAAATGTACACAATATACGAATACAAATGTACACAATTTCATTTGAGTAATCATTATCGTATTTGGCACCTTTTAATTGAGTGAGGGGAGAGAGTAGGGAAAGGGAGACAATTTGTAATGGAAAATAAAGAGACTTGAATTTTTAAAAATATCAGAAGTCCAAAATTCAAATTCTACATCCAAAACTTAGCACCCATGAAACCTTGGAAAAGTTACTTTTCCTTTAATAGACTCAAGATTTCTCATCTGTAAAATGGAAGAGAAGGCTAGACTAAATGGATTCTCAGGTTACTTCCAGTTTTGATCAGTGAACCAGAGACTGGAGAACAGCATACCTTGTCCTGTTTTTGTTTGTTTGTTTGTTTGTTTTTTCTTTAAAGAAGAAAGGATTCTTTGGTTCTGTAAGTGAATATTCATGTATTATAATTTAAAATGTTGAAATATTAAAAGTCTATATATTTGTTCTTCTGGTTTCCATATACCCCATTTCAACTCATCTATAAGTCTAAATATTAAGTAGTAGATAGAGAGAAGACCTTGGAACCAAGAAAACCTTGTTTTAGGTGCTAACTCTGACCCACAAGAGTTGTAGGACCCTCAGCAATACATTCAATGTTTTATTACCCTAGGAAATTCTATGATAATACATATTACAGAGATAATACTGACTTGAAATTGTAGAGGGAGTTTCTTCATTTGGAGATTCCCTATACTGATAAGATCACATGCAAGTTCTCATTCCTTTGCACAATATTAAAAACTTCCTGAGATCTAAATGGATTCAATGACTTGATGAATTTCAAATGAATTGTCAGAAGCATAATTTCAAATCAGGTCTTCATCTAACCCCAAGCACAGCTCATTATAAAATATGCTATTATTATCTTTATAGAAAATTTCCCTGTCAGAATGGGCATATGAGAAGTATTTGTTTTAATGCCAATGTAGACAGTTGAAGCAGGCACCATGGAGCACTTAGAGTTTGGTCAGATATCAAAGATACCAACTTCCTTCACTGTATCCCAAATCACTGCAAGTTATCTTGTTGTCTGGCTACTTGGACTTCAGTGACTCTGGAAGAGAGAGTGAGGTTGATGACTTTGTGCAACTCTATCTCACTTAAATCCAATTCATGTACAACTCAAGATATTACCTTCCAATATCTTTGGTCCTATTCAAAAAGGGAGAAAAATCAACATTACCTTCATAATATTCGTCCACTGAAGTCTTACTCTAATTGTAGCAAGTATACACCCAACTCTACATGTACGTGTGTACATATATATATATATGTATATATATACATATATACATATATATATATATATATATATATATATGGGTGCGTAATATATTTATATATATATTATATGTGTGTGACATATATATATATATATATATATATATATATATTATATGTATATGATTCATGTGTATGGATCATAAACACAGTTTAATTTTGAAACATTCTATCTGGAAGGAACCAAGGTGGCTGAGCAGAAAGACACACTTATGCTAGCTCCAAAACCACACCCCATAAAATATCTGTAAAGAAGAACTCGTAACAAATTCTGGAGTGGTGGAAGCCACAGAACAACAGAGTGAAGGAGATTTCTGTTCCAGAAAGACCTGAAAAACACTCACCAAAGGTCCATCGTGCAGTAGACCAGATGAGAACCCAGCCCTACCTTTGCCACGCAGCCCTGGGAGGAGCAGATCTGAGAAGGCTTCAGGGACGGAATTTCTGGCAGGCATGCCACAAACAGGCGCTACAGGTCAGTGAGAGAGAACTCTGGGCTGGCTGAGAGGGCAATGGGGTGTCTCCATAACTCAGGCTCCCTCGAGAGGCAACTGTAGAGGCAGCGGGCAGACAGAGGCTCATAGAACAGGCAGGAGATCAGCAGCACCTTCATTACAGAAGGTCTCTGCATAAACCACCTGGGAGGCGGCCCTGCGCCCACCTTAGCACCAGAACTTAAGCTCCCATTGAGTAGCAGCCATGCCTGCTGCTGAAAGCCCTGAGGCTGGGGAGCAGCATTTGAATCTCAGACTCCAAGCACTAGCTGGATGGATCTAGGTGGGTGAGAAGAGGAATCTCAGAAGCCAAGTAATTAGCTGGGAAAATGCCCAGAAAAGGGAAAAAAAATAAGACCATAGAAGGTTACCTTCTTGGTGACCAGATGTGTGCTACCTTCCTTTGTGATGAGGAAGAACAATGCTTACCATCAGGGAAAGACATAGGAGTCAAGGCCTCTGTATCCCAAACATCTGAAATAGAATATCCAATGGGCTCAGCCCATGGAAGAGCTCAAAAAGGATTTTGAAAATCAAGTTAGATAGGTGGAGGAAAAACAGGGAAGAGAAATAAAAGAGATGCAAGAAAAGCATGAAAAACGGGTCAATACCTTGATAAAAGAGACCCAAAAAAATGCTGAAGAAAATAACACCTTGAAAAATAGGCTCACTCAATTGGTAAAAGAGGTTCAAAAAGACAATGAGGAGAAGAATGCTTTCAAAAGCACAATTAGCCAACAGTAAAAAGAGGTGCAAAAGCTCACTGAAGAAAATAGTTCTCTCAAAATTAGAATGGAACAGACGGAGGCTAATGACTTTCTGAGAAACCAAGAAATTACAAAACAAAACCAAAAGAATGAAAAAATGGAAGAGAATGTGAAATATCTCATTGGAAAAACAACTGATCTGGAAAATAGATCCGGGAGAGATGATTTAAAAATTGTAGGACCACCAGAAAGCCATGATCAAAAAAAGAGCCTAGACATCATCCTTCATGAAATTATCAAGGAAACCTGCCCTGATATTCTAGAACCAGAGGGGAAAATAAGTATTCAAGTAATCCAACGATCGACACCTGAAAGAGATCCAAAAAGAGAAACTCCTAGGAACATTGTGGCCAAATTCCAGAGGTCCAGGTCAAGGAGAAAATATTGCAAGCAGCTAGAAAGAAACAATTCTAGTATCATGGAAATAAAATCAGGATAGCACAAGATCTAGCAGCTTCTACATTAATTGGTCGAAGGGTGTGGAACAGGATATTCCAGAAGTCAAAGAAAATAGGACTAAATCCAAGAATCAACTACCCAGCAAAATTGAGTATAATACTTCAGGGGAAAATATGGTCTTTCAATGAAATAGAGGATTTTCAAGAATTCTTGACGAAATGACCAGAGCTGAAAAGAAAATTTGACATTCCAACACAAGAATGAAGAGAAGCATGAAATAGCAAACAAGAAAGATAAGTCATAAGGGGCTTACTAAATTTAAACTGTTTATATTCCTACATGGAAAGACAATGTCTGTAACTCTTAAAACTTTTCTGTATCTGGGTAGTTGGTGGGATCATATACACACACACGTGCATGCACACACACACACATGTGTGCACACACAGAGACAGAGAGCACAGAGTGAACTGAGTATGATGGGACCATATCTCAAAAAAATGAAGTTAAGTGGTAAGAGAGAAATGTAATGGGAGGAGAGAGGGAGAAATGGAATGGGGCAAATTATCTCTCACAGAAGAAGCAGGCAGGAGACTTTTTAGTGGGGGGAAAAAGAGGGAGAGCGAAACAAAAACATGAAGTTGTCTCTCATCACATTTGACCAAGGAAGGAATAAAATGCACACTCATTTTGGTATGAAAACCTATCTTACAATACAGGAAAGTGGGGGAGATGGGGATAAGCCAGGTGGAAGGGATGGTGGAAGGGAGGGCAATGGGAGGAGGGAGCAATTTAAAGTCAAGACTCTTGTGCAGGGACAGGATAAAATGAGAGAATAGAGGAAACAAGGGGCAGGATAGGATGGAGGGAAATATAGTCAGTCTTACACAACACAATTATTATGGAAGACATTTGCAAAACTACATAGAAATGGCTTATATTGAATTGCCTGCCTTCCCAAAGGGAATAGGTGGGGAGGGAGGGAGGGGGAGAAGTTGGAACTGAATGTTTTAGGAACAACTGTTGAGTATTGTTCTTGCTACTAGGAAATAAGAAATAGAGGTAATGGGAAATAGAAAGCTTTCTGGCCCTACAGGACAAAAGAGAAGATGGGGTAAGGGAAGGGAGGGATGATAGAAGAGAGGGCAGATTGGTGATAGGGGTAATTAGAATGCTCAATGTATTGGGAAGGGGAATGAGGG
>JAQQSK010000409.1:0-20138 GCA_028658325.1 Potorous gilbertii
CAAATGGGGAGAAAATTTTGGAACCCAAAATCTTGTGGAAATGAATGTAAAAAGTTAAATAAATAAATTTATAAAAATAAAAAAAGGAAATCATTTTTAACTCTTCCAAGAAATCTTGTTGCACTTGTGTGAAGTTTGCTTATTTCTTTAATGCTTTCCTTACAGGTGTTTTACTTCATTGAGTTTGTGTCTTGATCTTCCTTGTCATCATAGTAGTTGCTGTTTGGTCATTTGCCTACCCTATTTTTTGATTTGGAAGTTTATATTAATATTGTGTTCTATTCTCAGCATGGGAAATTGAGAGGGGCACTATCTCAAGCTTCAGAATTTTTTGCATGACTATTTTCAGAGCTAGTTCTGGAGTTTGGAAGTTTTGGGTACTTTCAGGGTGGTGTGATCTTGGAAGAGGTGTTGTCAGTGTTATCCTAGTTTTCACTTAGATCCTTACTCAGCAAGGACTCCTGATACTTTGGAGTTGCAATCAATACTACTTCTCAAGGTAACTGAACCCTTTGGGCCAAAAGTGGTACTCCCCTCAGGGTTTCTACTCCTTTTTGACCAAAAGTATTCATTTCTACCTCCAAATTATAATCCAGGCATGAGTACAGGCAACAGAGTTGTCAAATGATGTCTTATTCTGGATACAATACTAACACTGTAATTTCTTTCTGACCATTTACCATATCGCATTACCGTCTCTTGCTTGAAAGTTTCAAAAGCTTGTTGCTTCTGTCACCACTACATAGTACCATCACTGTTGTTTCATTAGCATGGGCTCTGGGGCAGCTTGTACCCTCATGTCATACACTTGTCTTTCTGACCTCCTCTGTTGTCTTGGGCTCTTGTTTGTTGACTATTCCACTCCAGAGTTTGATTTAAGGATTATTTTAAAGTTCCTTGGAGGGGAATGTTGTGAGAGTTCAGTTGAATATTTTCTCTGATATTTTGGATCAACCCCCAGAAGCCCTCTAGTTGTTTTTTTCTAAGAAGCTGTATAAGTGCTTCTTCCCACCCCATGTATTGTGTAAAAGATCCAAGCTCAGACCTGATTTAGCTCAGATAATTAGCAATATCTGCTTTAATTCTTATATTCTGTGAGACAAAAGTCTGAAATATTTATGGTGCCAATTTTAAGAAAATCTAAACATGAAATCAAACATAAAAAGATAAATTAGAAGCAGTTGTTCATGCTACAGATTTTTTTTGCCCAAGTCAGAGCTATAACTAGGTCAGGGTGACTGAAGCTTTTTGTTTATGGCCTTGAAATTTAGAGGTTGCCGATAATGCTTATACTCCTTCAGCAGATTGATACAGTGGATTTCAGAACACAATTTGGAAGGACAAATATGTAAAATGGCACATTGCCAGAGAGTTCAAAAGTCAGTTATACTTCAGGTGGGCTCCTACTTGAGCAACTTTTCCTTCCTATTTTCCCTAGCTGTTGCTTGGTAGAAATAGCATTATGGTGTTCCTGTGTCTCTGACCATGGGGATTTGTGTCCCAGTTTTTAAGATCTCTTTCCTGAGTTCCCCCTTCCCCCAGCTTGTTTTTTAAATTTTTAATTTGAGAGTGCCTTGTACTGTATGCCTCAATGCATGCTGTGGTCCTTGCCCAGGGCACCAAAGACAAAAATGACTTCCTGTAGATGTCTTTTATTCTTATTAACTCCCCTCATATGAACAAAGCATATTTTCCAGGAGAGAAATTTAAAACTACATGTTAGGAGCCTTTGGCAACACTAATGATGATGTCAGTAAATGAAAAGGTATTTTTCACACACAAAAACAATCTTACACACAATTTTTCAGCAACACAGCTATGACTTAAAGCAACATTCTCTTCTAGTCAAATCTCTTACTAACTGATTTCTTATGAAATTCAAAACACGGAATGGTCCCCAATACACAGGATTTCTCAAGAGTACCTGGAACTGTTTTGCACTTGAAGTTGGATGATTTTTTCCAAAATATTTACATTTAAAATACTAAAGATGGAAGGGGATGTGTTTTCCTTTTTTCACAAGATTTTCAGGAACAAAAATGTAATAAAAGATTTATTTCTATCTGTATAAAAGAGCTACCATAATTAATCTGTCAAACAGTCTATGCTGAAGAAATAGCCTCCCTGATGCTTCAAAAATTGATTAGAAAAAAGGCATTACTGAAGGCTAAATTAAGTCCTTTTAAAGTTTATAAAGGAAATCCTATGAAATTCAGTCAGTAAACATTTATTTAGAGTTTGTTGTATGTAGGGTCTCAAAAACTTCAGATCGCAGTGAAAGAAAACCCTGCCCTCAAAGAAATTATTACCAACTAAGAGAGAGAAGATGGATAGAAGAATAGTAAAAGCTAAAATGTAAAAGGTCTATAAAAACATTTGAATTGAAGAGTCAGAGAAAGAAGAGGTGTCCTGGGATTCAATGATTGTGTCAAATAATCTGTTAATGGCAGCCAACTAAAGAAAGAACATTTTCCCTTATTAAAATGTAAGATATCATCTTGTCTTACTTTTGGGGAGGTATAAAAGAATAACAACTATCAAAATAATAGAAATTCAGACATTTCACTACTCAGCGACCTATTCAGTCAGTGAAAAAATCAAGTAGGGAAAGAAGGAAAAGAGAAAAAAAATAAACCATATCCCTTTGATTCCTCTATTTTTATATTTCACACAAAATATTAGTTGATAGTATCTAAATTTTTGTAATTGATAAAAGTTATATGACATCAAATGCATGACTGCTACTCTTCACATACAGTAATATTTAATTTACAGATAGTCATATTTAATCAACCAATCAACAAACAGGAGTATCTAGTGCTGTGAGAGGCACTACAAAATCATAGACAAACGAAAAGTCAAACATTTCTTAAGAAAGCCTAGATTCTACTGGAGAGGTTACATCATTTTTCCAGGTAAGAAAATAGATGACACACACAAAATAAATACAAAGTAATTGGAAGACCAGGGGCATTGGCAAAGTAGGGAACTAGGAAAGGTGGTTTTTGAGGGTCTTAAAGGGAATGAGAGTTCAAGTGGTCAAAATGAGAAGTATGAGGTTATAAAAGCAGAGGAGGATACATGATCAAATGAATGGGAATAATATAGAAACATCCTGATTAGTAAGATGAAATCAAATTTTACAGAGATTTAAATGTCAAATAGAGTATTTATATTTTATCCTAGAATAATAGGCAACAGCTAGAGTTTTTTAAGCAAAGAAGCAAGGTCAGCTCCTGTTTTCAAAACATTATTTTGGTAGAATAAATTGGAGATAAAATAGTGGAAGGAAGGACCCCAGTTAAAATGCTATTGCAGTTGTCCAGATATGTGGTAATAAGGCCATGGTCATGGTGTGAGTGTAGAAAGGTAAGCAGATCCTATCCATCTTGTGAAAGCAAAATTAGCAAGGCCTTGTTATATATTGAATTTGAAGGGTGAATTAAAATGAAGACTAGATGATAATTCCTTTGTTGTTAACCTGAGTGGCTAAAACAAAAAGAACTCTCTAAGGCTGTCACCATAAAGTCAGAGTTCTAAAGAAAAAAGAAAAATCATGGTTTATAGTTGCCAAGTCACTGTAGATTTAAAGATTGTACACAATTAAAATTTGAAATGGTGTGTTATGTGATGCCATCGCTCTTCTGGAGCCTGAAAGCTCTCATATTTCCTTTATTTTCTCTCAACTCAATCTTAAAATACAATTTTTGTGTAGTTCATCACCTTCTCCTTTAGGCCTGTGTTTTGTTTCCTTCTTCTTTTTCCTGTTCCTTACGTCTGGTTCAGCAATGTTGGCATTCAGGTTAGGGAATGCCCTCTGTGAAAAATTACATTTTCTGTCCAGTGCCACACTGCCCTCTAGTGCTCAGAATGAGATATTCTCTGGGCTTCCACCAACCCTGCTCAGAGGGACACCATTTTACACTTCACTGACAAAACAGCAGTGTTTATGTTGAATCTCCGTGGCAGCTTTTTGTAGCCACAAGATAACATACTCTCTGCTCTTGAGTAGCGTCTTGATGCCTTTTTCCTGGAAATAGTTGCACCTGCTTTCTTTTAATGATTCCCAGATTCTTAAGCTGCCAAATCTTAATTATTCATAGTGACCAATACCAAGATACTTGAAGTTCCATAAATAATTCCAGAATCTCATTTAACCTATGCCAGATCACTAAATCTATGAAGTTGACAGGCTATATTTCTATAATGTCAGCCCATAAGAATATGATTTTAAATATCCTCGCTAGTTTTAAGTCTGATCCCATAATCCTATGAGGTAGAAATTCTTGGAGACAACTGCTGCTCCCTTCTCCACCCACAATCCAATTCATTTCAGAAAAGTTCAAAAAGAACTTGCCAAGAAGAAATGTTCATTTCCTGCTTCTCCAAGCCTATTAAGAGAACCCTTTACCAATAGGAATAATGGTTGTTTTTTAAACTCCAATCTTTTCCCCTGCCTCTTTCCTATCTTTCAGCAGTTATACTGAGTTAATGCCATGTTGGATATAAATGTAAGTCACAAGATCTTCTCACCAGAGGGTCCCTAAAGAGATACTCTTGGTTCCAAGATGGGTCAGAATAGCCTCTAACCCAAAGCTCTTGAGTCCTTTCCAATGTGTTGCTTAGTAAACCAGAAGGCTCCTTTTGTTCAGATGAAAGGCATATAATGAAATAACATAGTAATAAAATGAGAACTTAATACTTACCCTTACAAACTTTAAGCTCTTTATTCATAAATGCACAAATAAATGCAGGAAGGAGAGCTTTGGAGAAGGTCATATATGAGGCATACTCATGTGGGAATATAGGTAATCAACGAACATATGTGAAGGGCAGCTTCAGATGTTGCAAAATTGTTGATATCTTCTTGATGATTTTCTGGGTTGCTCCTTAGATGGCCTACACTCTGCTAGGAATTGTTCTTTACTTCTGTCCACCAGGTTTCCCCTATTAGACTCTGAGTTCCTTGGGAGCAGAGATAGTTTTTATTTTTTATTTTTATCTTCAGCACTTACAGTGCCTGGTACAGAATATGCAATTAATAAATACTTGTTCTCTGACTGACTACCTGACTCTTCAATCCAGCTCTTTTAGTCAAAAGCTATGTTCCTCTCAACCCAATTTATTTTTTAAAAAAGCTAGCCAATGTGCAGGGTAAGAGGATGTCTGTTCTTTTCATTCTTTTTTCCCCTGCTGTCCTCCTTGAATCCCTCAAATCAATTCTCATAGATCCATTTTTAAATTTTTTCATATTAACTGTTGCTATCTTTTGTTTTTACATTAGTCATTTCCTCACTCCTCTTACCCTCTCCCATCAAACCCTCTTATGTAATAAAGTAAAATAACTTAAACAAAAATGTCCAATAAAAGGAAGGACTCTTTCTGAGAATGTATATATCATTCAGCCTAGACATTTCCCTGCTGAGAGGGAGGAGGCACGTGTTATCAGTCTCTTCTCTGGTATCTTCAACAATGTTTCCATTACTCAGACTTCTATTAGTGATATCTTTTTACTTTCTTGCAGTTATCGTATATTCTTCTCCTGGTTCTGCTTATTTCAGGCTGCTTCAATTCATGAAAATCTTCTGTCTTTGACTCTCTCCTATTTGTCATTTCTTAATACACAATAATGTTCCATTTCCTTCGAATGCCTTTGGGTTTGTAGCTTTGTGACCCTAATTCAATCAGCGTTTACTTTCTTTTTTTCTAGTTCTTTGCTTCCAAAACATTCTAAGAACATGAGTGTAGACACATACATAGATATGTATGTTTACATATACACATAGATACATGTGTGTGTAAAATTTTAGTTTCTGTCTTTGATTTCATCAGAGAATATGACCACTAGTGACTAGGATATTAAGATCAAAATACAGTTTAGTCACCAGAAAAATAATTTTCAGTTCTTAGTAGCTAACATACTATCCCATGAAAGAGGCAAATATCCTTAGGCTTCTTTCTCAAATGGAGGCAGAGCTGAGTAAACTTTAATGAGGAAATTGTTTGCATCCTCTCCTGCCATGCTTTCTTTTCTATATAGATCATAAAGTCTGGTCTAGCTGCAGAAATCTTAAGGATTAGTGATTTCCTCTCAGTGACAAATCAATTACTGATCTCTTTACCTAAACATTAAAAATATATTTACTAAACATCCCTGGCAGAAAAGACACTATAAGAATTGGCTGATTCACTCTCCCTCCAATCTAACTTCAGCTTAGTTACATAATTAATATCTAATGTTCAAAAATGAATTGCCATTTACCAAATGGCACTATTATTCAATTGAAACATTCCTATCCACGATTGAGTACTCAATTGACAGTACAGGAAAATGTTGAAAAAAGGCAATACTGAGGTCAGAAGAATTTAGGAAAATACTTATGATCCATCTGGGATTTTTATTTTGAGGTTTCAAGTTTATTTCCTTTATACTAGTGCAGATTTTCTATTATTTCTGCATATGATTTTCCTCATAGTGAGCCCCTAAACCCATAATTATCACTATTCTACTTAGTTGAAGGAGCCTATTTGTTGGTAAGGAGCAAAGATATAAGACCTAGAAGATATTTTTTGCACAAAAGTGTATCTTTCAAAGGAAATCTAGGTCTCTTATTGCCAGTAAGGCGAAAAGTAAAGACTTCCTTTCCTATTTGACTATGTTCTAAATGACCTTTTCTTATTCTCCTTCTCTAAGCACCTTTAAACCAAATTCAAAGCATGTTTCTATGGACATATCACTAGCTTCTACTAATCAGACTTCAAATATCTAAAAAGATTTTGAGGGTTGTTTCAAAGCATTTTTTTCACAGTTAAAATCAACCAAAAGGTAGTTACCATGCAAGCGTTTCAGTAATTCTAGTATTCTATGGAATATATTTAAAAAGAAATATTAGATTTGGTGTCATGAAGTATATTTATCTATATATCTACACATATGCACATATAAATGTGTATACACACATGTGTGCATGTATATATGTATGCATATGTGTGTGTGCATACATATACAAAAATATGAATAAAATCCTCCCAAAATTCAAATCTCTCAAAGGCCAAATGAATATAAAATCAACCTAATTTAGGGTATGTAGAATTTTTTAGAGAGCTAAATAATTATATATCTTAGAGGTCATCTAAAAATCATATTTTTTAAAAAAAATCAAAAATAAGAATAATAAGTAAAGTATTACTGCCATTGCTTCTGGAAAAGGTGAATCAACTAATTCCCATATTGCTACAGTCTTCATTTCTACTTCCACATCAGCCCTTACGCTCATCCCTAAGGGGAGAAATCATTGCAGAGAGGGAGCACACTTTCCTAATAACCACTAGAAATAACTGCTGACTAACTTCTGCCTAATGGGAAGATGAATGCAAGAGCCCTAAGAGTGGCAGTCCCCCACCCAGAGCACTGAAATTTCTTGCCCAGACCTCACAAAGAATCAACTCCTATCCAAAAAGAGCCAGCCATACCTACCAAATATTACGCAGCCCAAGAAGTAAAGCACCCTGAACGAGACAGCAGAGAGTATATGCCAAGTAAGTCAAAGCACCATCATCTCTCCTCAAACTTTGATAGAGACATTTCTGAATTCTGAACCCAAGAGCCTTGGGATTGGTCACGTTTCAATCCCAGGTCCTCAGCCATAATCCTGGGAAGTGAGTCTTGGGGAGATATAATCTAGTAACTATTCCTTAAAATTCTACAGTCACAGTTATTAAAGACCCAGAAAAGAAAGTTCTTGCCACCAAAGTCCTTAACATTGCCAAATGGTTGACTATAAGAAACTGATGAGATTTTATCAATGGAAATGAATTACAACAGACATGTGCAACTTGGAAGTAGGTAGGGGCCAAAATTAAAATAGGCTAAACTTCTTTAGAGCTGCTGATAGGTTAGACTAGAGACAGACTGGCAATAGTTGATTGCTGTGAGTTATGTTACAAACAGGAGAGTGCACAATGGCAACCCTACATTTTTTGAGGTCCCCAGAAATCCTTTGGCAGGCTGCATGCCACCTCTGGGCCATATTTTGTGTAGGCCTGAATTAAAGGCGTTACCATCTGCTTTTCTGCAACCCAAGTTCCATGAGAACTTTCCATTTGACTTGCAACTGAAATCTTTATTATGTGTTATCTCTCCTCTTAGAATGTGTGCTCCTAGAGTGCAAGGATTTCCTTGGTTTTCTGTTTATATCCTCAGCACTTAGCACAGTGCTTTACACATAGTAAATACTTAATAAATGCTTATTCATTCACCCCCTGTGATTTCCAAAAGCAAATCACCCTTCCCTGGATATCACTTTCTTATATATCTTATCCTACCTATTAAGATCTATTAAGGCAAATATTGTTTTCAATGAGTACTTGAATTTAATGTTTGACATATAGGAATAAAAATGTTAGTAATTTTATTCATTCATTCAAGAAATCTATATAATAATATTAAAAATAATAAAACATAACAGCAGATCCCACCTTAACTTTGCACTCAAAAGTCTTATTTGTAAAATATTTGTTTGAACTTAGAACTTACCTTTCTGTAGAAAGAAGGAAGTGTATGGTACCTTGATTCCTAGAAACTATTTTAATCCATAACTTCACATATGGTATTATGTGTAAAATTATATATAAAATATAAGCAGTAGATGAAACAATGTTTCTGTGGGAATTGTATTCAGAGATCCAATTTAGGTATTAAGGAACTATCTTTTCCCTGATTGCATCCTTGACAGTGCAAATAGGAGCCTTCTAGTTTTAAGCTATCAGTGGTTCTTGTATCAGTGGTCCAGGTAGAAGCCTGGACCAAGGGCTAAAGAATTAGGGTGAGTACTCTGAGGGCTTTCCTGCTTCCAGATCTAGACTCAGTCTGAAATGAGGCATAGATGTAGAAGACAGAATGATTAATCTAGGGAATTCCTTTTTCTTTCTTTTATTTTTTTCATTATCTCCCTTTTCTTCCACTTTTTCTATTTTTCCTCTTTCTCACCTATGAGGAAGAGAAAGTAACAGTAACATAAATGGAGGCTGTCTGGTTACAGAAGGATGAACTTTTCTAATATTCCTTTTTCCAGGCCATATATGGACAATTCAGTTTTAAAGAGGGATGAGGAATGCTTGCAGAAATGCAGGGGGAAAGTCCTCAACTTCACAGCTCTTGCTTTAGTGATACTCAGTGAAATTTGAGATTTATTGGTTTTCAAGACAAAATACATGACCTGAATTCTAGGTAGTAGGAATATCATGAGAAGTGGAAGGACAAATAAAAGAAATGACCCATTTTATCCCATACCTCCATTAGACTTAAAAGAAACTGTAGGTCATTTGGAAGAACTCAGTCTTCACTCTGGGATGAGGAAGAGGGAAAAGAATTCAAGTCAGAACTTGAAATAGTTTGGTGAAGAACCTAGTGGCTGTTATCTATGAACTCCCAGGACGTTCTCTTTCTTTCTTTAATGAGTCCAACACTTGACCCACACTCTTTATTTCATCTCCAATTCCTTCCCTAATATTAGGAGACTAAAACACACATATGAGTGTTCGGTCAAATACATTGACTTTAGACTACCTCATTCTACTCAGTTTCTATCACCCATTCCTCCATTCCACTTCAGCCACACATAGAGATTATCTCCACAAGTATTCCACTTTCATGTTCATGACCTCTGAAATAATTTTGTCTGATCAAAATCTTTTATCATTCCATTTCTCCGTATGCCTTTTGACCTGATCTTCATCCTCACCATGAACCACGCACCACTGAATTCTCTGACGGATCACCTTCCCATAGCTTTGCTTTTGTCCCTTTCCTCCTTTCCTGTCTTGGTGAATCACCTCAAATCTGTTATCATGCCATTTCCTTGAGTCCTTGTATCATCATTGGTCTTGCTTTATAAAATAAAATCTATCAAATTATATAAAAGTTATATAATATATAACTTTGAATTATTCCCACTTCTTTTACTCTTGTTCTCCTTCTATGGAATGGAGCTGGAGGTAATAAAACTGTTTTGATTGGGTTTACTTCAAATTTATGTTATACAATCTCAACTGGTCCCTCATTACATCAAAGCAATACTTTTATTTTGCCCCCAATCAGTCTGACATTCCACTCACAACAGACCTTATTTTAAATCTTTTCACTTCTCCTTAAGACAAATTTCCCCTGCTATGGCTCCTCTACCTCCCCAGTCTCTCAGTTGAGAAGCTAACCTCATACTTTATTTCAAAAAAGGATATTCAGTGGGAACTCCCTCTTCTCTCTTTATTTCACATCAATCAATAAGACAGCTTCTGTCACTATCTCCTCTTCACTCATATCACATGAAGTTGTACCCTTTCCTTGTCAGAGAAAACATGTGACTCTTGATCCCAACCTTTCACGCTTTATTTGGAAGATTGCCCCTCTATGATCCCTGCACTTTAATCTTCACTATCTCCCCATCTACTGGATCCTTCTCTGTTACCTAAAAATACAGGTACATCTACTCCTTTTAAAACTCTCATGTGATCATCTATGTCTGCTAATTATTGTCCACCATTTTGGGCTAAATGTGAGAAGGTCATGAACCATAAATATCTCTACTTCCTCTCACTCACTTTTAAACTCTCTGTATCTGTTGAGCCTAGGTTTTATTCACTTAAAATTTCTCTCTCTAAAGTTTCCAATGATCTCTTAATTGCTAAATGTAATGACCTCTTCTCAATCTTTCCTGTTGACTGCTCTCCAGCCTTTGACATTACCAATGATACTCTTATTGATATTATCCTCTCTCTGACTTTCCATGACAGCACTTTACCATTCTTCTCTTCCTTGGTGTCTGATTACTCCTCAGCCTCCTTTGCATATCTTTCATCCAGGTCATACTGACTGACTATATGTCTTTTCTAAGGTTCTATATTTGGCCCTTCTCTCATATACAAATATGGGTACATGTGTATACATACATATGTATGAGTAGCATATGTACATGTATATGTGTGAATGTATATATATATATATATACACATATATACGTATATACGTATATATACATATATACGTATATATGTATATATATATATATACATATATACGTATATATGTATATATATATATGCCCAAAATAGAATTCAATATGACCCCCACCCCTTACCTTTTCCCACTATTCCCCCAAATTTTCAAAGGTACTATCTTCCTTTTATTCATATAAGCCCACAATTTAATACCATCCCCAACTACTCATTCCCACTCACTTCACATATCCAAGCTATAGTCAACTCTTGTTTTTCCTACCCCACAAAATATATGCAACTTTTTCTTCTGCAATTATTGTACCGTCATCACTCAAATAGCTACCACCCTGGTGCAGGTCCTTATTGACTCATGCCTGCACTGCTGAAATAAATTGTTTCTCTGGTTCAAGTCTATTCCCACTGAAATCTATCCTTCACTAAGCTGACAAGCTGGTCTTCTTAAAGTTAAGTTTAAACATGCCCCCTCTCTACTATATAAACTTCAGTGTCTCCTCATTACATCTAAAATAAAAAAAATATTGTTTGGCATTTAAATTCTATCAAAATCTACTACTCTCTTACCCTTCCAGTTTTCTTACACTCTCCTCTCATGCACACTCCATTATCTAGCTATATTGGCCTTTATGTTACTCCTCATTCATGACAGTGCCTTTTTATTGGCATACTTTATTGTATTATATTATATACCATGTTATGTTATATCATATTGTGTTATATACATACATACATACATACATACATAAGGAATACTCTATGATTGGAATGTTCTTCCTCCTTGTTTCTCTGGCTTGCTTCAAGATTTAATACAAATCCTACCATCTGCAGGGTATCTTTCCCAGTGCCCTTCCCCAATCCTCATTCCCAGAATCTTCCCTCTGAGATTCCCTTCCTTTTACTCTAAACATGTCTTGTGTACCCCTAATTATTTTCTTGTTTTCTTTCCCAATAGAATGTGCTCCTTTAGATGTAGGGCATTTCCTTGTTCTTGTTGCCTTTCTTTGTATTCCTAGTACTTAGTATAGTACCTGGCACATAGTAAGCACTTTACAAATACTTCTTGACTGACTAACTAGGAAAAAATTGTCAGCTACCTCATGTGCCCTTTTGTATTGTAGTCTGGTATCACAATGAATCTAACAATGTATTGACTGGCCCATAGGTCCTGTTGTCCTGGTTGGTCTCAAAAAAAAAAATACACACACACACATGCAGATATAGATGTAGATATAGATATACTTCTTAAATAGCTGCAAGAGTATTCTAACCTGTGGTAGCAGCTATCTGGCAGAAAAATCAGTGATTATCTCTTGTTATTTTACTTCACTCTTCTTTAGTTAAATGCTTCAGTTTTTGCTTTATGATCTCAGTCTATGACAGCTACTATCATGAAAGATGCATTAAATAATTAAAAAAAAGAAAAGCAGAAGGCAATATATCCAAGATGCCTAAGCACTGGACGGCTGTAACCCAAAACCTTAGGACACTGTTTTAAGAGGAATAAATTCCACTGTTGTGGAGGGCTGCAGAAGATTAAGAAACCATGCACTGGCTTGGCAGCCTTCAGTTCCTAATCTCCCAGGTGACAAACACATGAAATTAACACATCCTTAAGTATGTGCACACCCCTCCCAGAGATGTCATGGCACATCCCTTAATTCACAAATTACTTCCAATTTCTTGCCTCTCCAGAGATTATCTTCCCCAAAACTGTCCAAGATGATGTCATGAGGGAATGCACAGTAATTCTTTTTTCCCATGGTCCCTTGCTTGCTTTTGAATACAGTAAATTATCTTTTAAAAGGTCTTTCCTTAAAAGATATTGTTTCAGCAATACGCAGGATTCAACAAATTGCCATTCACATCTAATATCACTGGGACCAGAAAAATATTTCTAATTGAAGGACTTAAGCCTTAGTCTAGTGGTGATAAAGGGAACTGCTACTTCAGGACTAGACTGAAGGGATCATGACAAACAGTAGTAATAATAGCAGGTATCTCACATATCAGATATATACCATTTCCTCATGCTTCCTATGAAAGCAAAGGTTCCTATTTCAATACTAATATGGCTATATCATAGAAAGAATAGAATACAACCATCTCCAAAGAATTAAATATGAATTTTACACAGTGGGCAATGTGTGTGAGCAAGCTCTGACATACAATCAATGAGAAACTCTGAAGAATAGACATGAATTATCTCCCCCAAAAAATCACATGATAGAAAAAAAGATGATCTTATAGCAAAGTTAAGAACCCCAGGTGGACAGTCAGAACACTTTCACAATATCAAAAAATAGAAGATAGGTTGTGAGATTTAGAGCTGGAAGGCTAATGAGTCCAACACGCTCATTTTGCAAATGAAGAAACTAAGGCTGAAGGGGTAAGTGACCTTCTCAGAATCATATAACTAATAAGTGAAGTGGGATTCACCTTTTGGTTTACCTCCAACTAATACATTGGATGAAGTCCCTCTGTTGAGCTTATGGAAAAAAATTGACAAGTACTACACAAAATGGTCAGGAATAAGTCATTTATCAAGTGCAGTTTGAAAGAACTTCTGAATTGATGAGATCCTTAATCCATTTGAATATTTGAGAGTACTATTTAAGGTAGTGAACAGAATATGAATGATTCGCAACTATCCAAGTACCTCCAAACATGCCTAATTTGTGTCGTCAATGCAAACAATGACTTGCTTTCTCATACAACAGAATGTCACCTCTTTAAATAAATTTCAATTGCTCAAATGAAATACGATATTAACCAAATGGAATGAAATGTCATGAAGTTCATGAAGGAAAATACAGTAAATAGAGTAACAGAACAGAAGCATGTATCATTGATGAGTATTTGTTATACAAAATGGTATTAACTAAAAATGACTACTAGGGTTTCACAGATCATTTCAATCTATTTAAGTCACTTTCTAATTATCTCTCAACTTTTTTAAGTTTCCTAGGGCTACACTACAAAGCTACTGGTTCCTTTTTGAAATCTTGATTTTGATGTCAGTTTGACATTATGATAAATAGTTATTAGGCAAATTTCATATAAGTAATATAGTGATCTCTGATGAACTCAACTACCAACCATCAGGGTAAAAAATGCTTTAAAAACACATTTACTACTGAGTACAATAATCTGAACTGCCAGCTAAGTAAATACAGCAGATCTCTATACTGTAAGTGGGAGTACATTTTACAGCATTACATTATTGAAACACATTTATATGTGGAGAATTAGAAACAATATCACTTCTTTTATATACAAAGCCCAGTTGTCTTTATAACTAAATTTAATTATCAGCAGTTCTCATGTTATGTCTATACTTTACTCTGGTACAGCCAAAAAAGAAATTTCATCTCCCTCCAAATATTGCTTTGGATTTTTTTTCCTGACATTTTTAAGTACAGCTGGTAGGTGGTTACTTAGCCTTGTGATGAGCATACACAGAGCTAGTGAATGATGAGAGATTCAAGATGGGTACTTTGAAGAAAGGATACTGAAAGGGCAAAAAGCTTGATTCTTGGGATCTGTTCAGCATACCTTTCACTCTCTAAACAATTACACGTAGTGATATTTTCATATCTGAGCAGCACTATATCCCTTTAGGAAAACTAGGCATATTTTGTCAGCTGCAAGAAGCCAATCTTAGGGGAAAGAGTTAAAATACAGGGGAAGGAAAGGTGGAATTATTGCCAACTGCCTACCCATCTACAATAGCTCATGCAAGGTATTGGGGCATCTAAGAGAAACACCAAAGCAGGCTTTGTTATTGCACTACATGCTGTATATGCTCATGAATTAAGTACCTTTTGCTCATCTTCTGGCAGAACTAAGGGATAGGATCTGGAAACAACCAACAACTGAATTAATTTCTTTCCTTCACTGCTACTAGGAGAGTTTAAGCAGGAACTCAATGAGAATAGCAGTCTGTGATGCCCATGGTTAGTACTCTGAGATGAATACACCTCTCCTTTCTATCATTTCTCTAATTAAACCCTTTATAAATGTGACCTTCATAAAGGTAATTTGTTAGAACACAAGCAAGTGACAAGACGGAAGAGTCCTGACTTATAAGAACAAACATTTTGATTAATAAGCACTGTGAATCTGGTGTCTATGTTAGGAAATACAAAATTTGTATCGGACTGCTTGTGTTTTGTTTCTTTCCCTCCTCCACTTAAGAAAATCCTAGAAAAACATCAAGATTTCATCTGGTAGCCAAGACAAAATGCAACTTTAGTAATATTATAGTTAACTCATTAACTTAAGTTGAAATATGTTTTGGTGCTAACCTGAGAGAGTTATCAGTGAGTGGATAGAAAGGAAAGGAAAAGGGAAAGGATAGCATGAAAAGGAGCACAATAAAAGAGCCCAGGTAGGGGACATTAAATCTGTATTAAATATTGTTGTCATGTTATCCCTTTTGGATATAGAAAGTTGAGATAGGTATAAGCAAGGGAATTTTAGAAAAACTCATATGTAAATCCCACTTCAGATATTTGCTTAACTGTATGTCTTACACATCCCTTAACCTCAGTTTCCTCATCTGTAAAATGGGAATAATACTTCATAGAGTTATGAGTATCAAATAAGAAAATATGCCTAAAGTGCTCTGCAAATCTTGTATTACCATATAAATGCCAAAATAATCATTTTTAAAATCAAGATCATGATGGAAATCAATGGAATTGAATAAAAAACAGAATGACTATTGTCATACATTTACATCCAAACAAAAATATATGACGATTATGTTGATATGATTCAAAAGAAAATCAAAAAGAGCTAAGTTTCAAGTCTCACTTCTGACACATAAGATACATCCTAACATACATGCTAGTCATGTGGCTCCATACAAGTTACTTAACCTTTCAATGTCCTAGCCTACTCTCTAAGTTTTAAAACATATTCTAACTTCTATTTTTAATGTCTCCACTTAAATGTCCCTTAGGAAACTCAACCTCAACACATCCAAAACAATATTTAGTTTCCCCAAAATCATCCTTTCCTTTGTCTATTGAGTTCTCCACCTCACCTTTAATCATTGACTTACAACCCTGGATTCATCCTTACCCCTGTACCTATCCTTCAACTTCTGTATCTACTCAATTTCATTGTCTTCTTTTTTATAGCAGAAATATTCTTGCATGCTTTCGACCTCTCTCTACTCACATGGGCTGTAACCTAGTTCAGGTACTCATAACTTCTTGCATGAAGTATTGTGATAGTCTCTTTACAGAAATCTCTTTTGTGCTTTTCCCTCTGCAATCCATTTTCCACCCAGTTCCCCAATTAATATCACCAAAATGTAATTCTTACTATGTCAGTCTCCTACTTAATAATTTCAAATTATTTCCTATTGCTTTTTGCGCAAAATAAAAATCCTTTGCCTTGGATTTAAAGTCATGCACAGTCTGTCATCTACCAACTTTTCCGTTCTAATTCCATAGTAATCTCTTTCACTCATTCTCTATTCCAATCAAATTATCCTACCGTTTTTTTTCTTGTAAACAACATTCTATCTCCTGCTTCTGTGTCTTTCCAAAGACTGTCTTCCATGTCTGGAATTTAATCTTTCCTTCTCTATTTGAGATCTCATGTTTTTAAAGCACAGCTCAAATGCCACTTGCAACATAAAGTCTTTCCTTATCTCCTCAGTGATTAATTTTCTCTACTTTTTAAATTCATTTTGTGTTACATTGCATGTGCTCTTAATTCTAGGTATATCCACTATAGCCTCCCAGTAGATTAAAAACTCTCTGAGGTCAAAGACTATTTTGTTTTGTCGTCATATCTTAAGTGCCTATCATAGCACCTTGCACATAGTAGGCACTTAAAATTTTGCTACATTGAATATATATATATTCATACACATATGTGTGTATTCATATATGCATTTGTATGTAAATATGTATATATACATATATATTTAAGTATAATGACAAAAATAGTTTCTGGAAGTTGAATTTTGAGACAATATTGATATCACAAAAGAGAGAATGAGAAAGAGACAGAGACGTGTTGGCTTCATGGTGGAAGAAATGGAAGGATGAATATAATTTATGTATAAATGAATAAATGGAAGGGTGGTCCAGAAAAGACAGAGATATAGATATACAAAGAATTTGGGAGAATATAAATAAGCTACCACAGTTATTATTCAAGAAATGTACATGAGAATTGTGAGAGAAGTAAATTGATCCAGATTTGAAATTTTCTTGAATGTCAAACTAAGGAGTTTGGACTATATATATAGTCAGCAAAGGGGAACTATTGAATAAATAAGACAAGGCGATTGGTAATTTAAAAAAAAGTATATTCAAAGTGATTATCTTCATTTTATCCTTTCAATTCAGAAACTCAATGTATAATTTCAAAGTATTATATAAAGAAGAAAGCCTGCTTCAGTACGATTGTTCTCTTTTAATGCACTGTTTTTATGTGCTTCACTATGGACAAAAGGATACACCCAAAACATGTTTAGTGATCAGACTTTAACATAAATTTGCTCTATAAATAGTGTATCATCATCATGCCAATCAAAAGTGAATTGTCTGGTTTGTCCAAATGGAGAGATCTAGGTCTTTGCATTTATCTTTCTTTGGTACTTGAAGATAACAATTAAAGAAACAGAGCAACAAATATTGAGCATCCTCACTGTCAGCTAATTTTTCCACAGAAGTAATTAGATACATCACACAAGGCATGAAGGATCTCCCAAGGTTTCATATCCTGGATGAATTTAATGTAGTAAAGGAAAGGAAACTTCAGAAATATATGCTTCTCTGAAAGAAAAGAGAGGATTGTCTAATGCTTTTTGCCACCATAAAGAACTAGAAATAATCTAAAAAATATTGTCTTTAATGTAAGTTTAGAATATAATAATTATTTTTTACTCATACAGTTTCATTTGTAAAAATTAACTGAAAATAGAAACTTGGGTATCTGAAAACTTTCTAAATGGATACATTAACTTAGTTTTTCTGAACTCTAAATTCATAATTCTGGATTATAATAGATAAACATCTGTCTAAATTTTTGCTATTTAGCCATACATATAGAAAGCAAAATCAGCAATATAATACCACAAGAATTACAATACTTTGATATATCAGGTAATTGGTAATACTGGCATGCTTTTGTCCATTTATTCATGTTCTTCACCTATGAATTCATAATTCTTTGTTTTCATTATTCTTTAGGTTATAGGTGAATGAAGACAATATAGAAAAGTATACTATTGCCTTATCTGCATCAAAATAAATTCACCTGTGATAACTTACTTGTCTACACCATGGTCATTGAAATACCATAGAAACAAATCCAGGATAGGTAATAGAGCTCCATTGTAGCATGCTTAAAAAGCTTATTGCATTAAAAAATCAATATAAATATTCTTTAACTCTGATCATTTTAATACATTATAACCCTATTAATTTTAAGTGCAAAGGACTGAAAGAAATCATACTCAGAATTAACTAAGTTTAGAGTATCCAATATTTTTATTAGAAAACAAAAAAGCATTTAGTTAGCAATAGAAAAACGAGTATTTTAAATCATGTGCCAATTTGAAGACTATTGAAACTAACTCAAGGAGTTGTTGTTGTTGTTGTTTTAACACCACCAGAAACAAAGTCAATGAACAGTTTTTAAGCATATGTGTAGAATATGCCATAGACTTTTTTGCTGGGGGAGGGTGTATAAAGGCAATATATAAATACATACATATATATATATATATGATATATATACATATATACATATGTATATATATATTACATATATATATATATGATATATATACATATATACATATGTATATATATCATATATATATTTCATTACTGTTGAGGATTTTATCGTGTTAAAGGAGATGAGACATGCAGTTCTACAGTCAAATTGAAGGAAGAAAACAAGAATTCATTAAGTGCTTACTATGTGCCAGGCATTGTGCTAAGCACTTCACAAATATCTCATTTGATTCTTACAAAATCTCTGGGAGGTTGGTGCTATTATCCCAATTTTCCAGCTGAAGGAACTGAAGCAGACAGTATTTAAGTGACTTCCCCAGGATCACACAACTAGTAAGTGTGTCAGGCCAGATTCATACTCAGATCTTTCTGACTTCAAGTCTAATGCTCTATCCCCTTGACTTGCTAACTGACATTATAGATTTAGATATTCTCCCCCACAGATGCAGATCATAAGCCACTCATGTCTGCTCATTCAGTGCAATTGTTGTCTATTTTTTCCCATAAGTTCATCACAGATGAAGAGGAAGCATCCAACATATTGGAAGTCTTCCTTTCTTTTTCCTGATGCAGTGTGGATACTAGTGAGGAATTCTGACTGTCCAAAGTCATTACTCACATCCAACCCTTTATAAACATATTTTCTCTTTCTGTATACATTTCTCCAATGTCGTATTTAGCTTATGTTTTCTTTGATATTCCTCATTAATCATAAATTGCAGTCTGCTTAACTCACCTATGAGCTTCTCCATTTCTCTTTGTCTAATATTCATTTCTTATTCCTCAGACATTGTTATATTCTATGTCTATTCGTTAAACAACATGGTAGAATATTGGTATTAAAAATATAAGCTTTATTTGCCCTAAAAAGTATGGAGTTATTAAAGGGGGTTTGTAATTTCCTAGAGACAATCCATCTTCATATTCTAGTTTACTTCTGAGTTAACTCATGGTCCATTGCATTATCTATTCAAGATGTACATAACAAGGAACAAATTCAATACATTATCTATCCAAATATATGTCAGAATCTTGACAATGTACATTCTTCATCCTTTTGGTCTTACATGTGAGTTTGGTCAAACCAAAATCTTTTAAGCATCTCTTAATGGATCTCATCCAAGAGGTTCTCCAGCATCCTAAGACTTAATACAACAAGTTAGTTGTTATCTGCCAACAAAATCATCTGGGAATCCCTCCTCAGCTGGGGTTATGCATCAAATCTCTTCTACCACAGTCCTGAAGACCATTGATGAGCATACATTTCATTATTCTATGCATCTCTTGATGTTTATCATCAGAAGACCTTTTAAAATGTTTCTGTTATATAACTCATAGACTCTTTAATGATTTTGATGACTG
>JAQQSK010000410.1:0-20209 GCA_028658325.1 Potorous gilbertii
CCCCCTCCACCCTCTTCAAATTTGAGCACGTCCGGCTTGAGCCATCTAGACAGAAGCATCTGTCTTCACCCAAGCCTGAGCAGAACACAATGGAGTTTCCCTACCTAGGATTAAATTAATTTCAGCTTGGGTTGGCGTTTGACCAGGATAAGGAGACTCAATGCAATCTCAGTATCAGTAATGTCTTTCTGAAGAAGAAACTGAACTGTGGAAGAAGGGGACTAGGGAGAAGTCCTGAGTCTCCAAGATAACGATTACTAAGAAAAATCATTTTTCACCCAGGGAACCTTTTTATTTCTATTTCTTAAAGGGTTCCCTGCCTTTGTTTCATTAATGTTTTACTTGTAATGTAAATGAGACAGCTTGAATTGAGGCGTCTGTCAAGGTCCAGAAGTTTCATCTTCAGTAACATTGTCCATAGGACTAGAAGCTCTGGAAAAGTTTCTCTCTCTCTTTGTACTGCCATCATGCAGTAGACCCAGATAGAAGTCTCCAGGCTGTATCTGACAATTTGGGTAAGGAATTTGAGATTTATGCTTGGATTAGTCTTCTATGATAAGATATTTACAAATTTCCTATGAATGTCATTTCCCAAACCTTCTACTGCAACACTCAACTATTAGTGACCCCATTGTTCTAAGACTACCTTCCTTCCTCAGACTAAATCCGTACTCTCTTCTTATCATCTGGCTTCCAGTCTTATAGTCCACGAAAAGTACTTTTTCCAAAGTTTTGTTGTTCAGTCAGATCCAACTTTTCATGACCCCACGGACTTACCCATGGGATTTTCTTGACAAAGATACTGAAATGGTTTGCCATTTCCTTTTCCAGTGTGTCCCCTTTTTACAAATGAGGAACTGAGGGCTTAAGTGACTTGCCTAAGGTCACAAAGTTGGTAAATGTTTGAGGCTGGATTTGAACTCAAGTCTTCTTGATTCCAGGACCAGCACTCTATCCACTGCACCAATTACCTGTGTTAGCAGTGAGCTAATAGTTGCCAAATCCAATGGCCTCTTCTCTGTCTTCATTTTCTTTGACCTCTCTGTGGCCTTCATCATTGTTGACCACTCTCTCCTCCTTGATACCCTCTTCTTTCTAAGTTTCTAGAGACATGAGTCTCTTCTGGTTCTTGTCCTACTTCTCTGACCACTCCTTCTCCACCTCCTTTGCTGAATCCTCCTCCAGATCATATCTTCTACATGTAGATTAGAAGATAATTGTTCTTTAGTGTTCTCTCCTTGGTCCTCTTCTCTTCTTCCTCTATATCACTTCACTTGGTCATTTCATCAGCTCCCGTGGATTTAATGATCATCTTAATGCTGATGATTCACAAATCTATCTCTCTTGCCCCTATCTCTCTGCTAACCTTCAAACTCAGATCTCCAACTGTCTCTCAGACATCTCTAAATGGACATCCAGTAGACTTTTGAAACTCAATATGTCTAAAATAGAACTCATTCTCTTTTCCTCAAACCCTTCCCCTCTCTTCTCTTACTGTAGAGGACAACATATTCCTCCCAGTCCCTCAGGCTCACAACCTAGGAGTCACCCTGTTCCCCTCACACTCTCTCACCCCACCATATCCAATCTGTTGTCATGGCCTGTGCAACATCTCTCCAATATGTCACCTTCTCTCCTCTGGTCATCTCCCTGGTACAAGCCTTTAACACTTGTACTACTGCAACAGCTGCTGGTCAGCCTTCCTCCCTCAAGTCTCTCCCCATTCCAATCTATTCTCCATTCAGACTTTAAAGTTGTTTTCCCAAAATGGAGATCCTATCATGTCATCGCCCTTTTGTCTCCAGCATCAAATGAAAAATACTCTGGCTTTCAAAACCCTTCATAACCCAGCCCCTTCCTATATTTCCAGTCTTCTTCTACCTTACCCTTTAAAATATACTCTTTAATCCAACAATACCGGTCTTGTGGCTGCTCCAGGAACAAGATAATTCACTTTTTGGCTTTGGGCATTTTCTCTGTCTCCCATGCCTGGAATGCTCTCCATCCTCAGCTCTGACTCCAGACTTCCCTGGCTTCCTTTAAGTTCTAATTAAAATCAAACTTTCTACAGGAAGCCTTCTCCAACCTCTTTTAATTCCAGCGCCTTGGGTATGTTAATCATTTCCTTTTTATCCTGTATGTAGTTTGGTAGGTATGTATTAATTTGCTTGTTGTTTCCCCCATTAGACTGTGGGTTCCTTAGGGCTGAGGATTGTCTTTTGCTTTTTTTTTTTTTTAATAAGTCCAGAATTTAGCACATTGCCTGGAATGTAATAGATGCTTAATAAATATTTATTGATGGGATGATTATTAAGTACTTACCTAGTACCTGGCACATAGTGCCCAACTGCCTGGCTACATTTTGGTTGCTCGTTGACCAACTGATTGACTTTATTTTGGGACAATTTAGAACATATCTATAGCTAGAGTAATAAAATATTTTCTTTTTTTCTCCCATTCATTTGAAATTAGTGAGAAACTCTAAGTCAAAAATCTCTTCCTGCATCATAGTAATTCATTAAATCCACTTAGCTGATGGACTAAACTGAAATGCAGAGAGGTTGTCATTTGTTGCCAACCAGGAATATGGAAAACTTTGGACTCCCATCTCCTTTGTCCAATGGCCCAATCCTGAGACAACAACTAGAACCTCTTAGTATTCGTTACAAAATTCAAAATTAAAGTCACCTTTTCTCATTAATAATTGATAAGAATGAAAATAAACCTCTAACATTTAAGTCTTTAATTAATCAACACGGCAGAGAATTCCACTGTGACAGTCCAATGAATTAATTAATTTTGAATAACACACTATTAGATCAATTTATTAAATTTAGTTACTTCAGAATTCCAAATGAATGGAATGGTATCCAAATGGAACATTTATATAAATTTGAAAGGGTGACATTTCAGGCATTGCTCACAGACATAATGGTATTATTTTTAGCAGCTAAGTGCAACCTCTAATTTATTAAGAAGGAATTAAGTCATGATACTCACCCTCCTGGTAACAACTTTAATTTTGCTGTTCAGTAGTGATCAACTCTTCATGACCCTATTTGGGATTTTCTTGGCAGAGATACTGGAGTGGTTTGCCATTTCCTTCTTTAGCTCATTTTATAGATGAGGCAATTGAGGCAAACAGGGTTTAGTGACTCGCCCAGGGTCACACAGTTAGTAAGTATCTGAGGCCAGGTTTGAACTCAGGAAGATGAGTCTGCCAGACTCAGTACTCTGTCCATTGCATCACTTCTCAGACCTTTGGTAACCACTAGCAAGTACTAAAAATAACCAAGCAATCAAACATTTTTGAAACATCTGCTACATGCCAGGTTCTATGCTAAGCTTTGGGAATGCAAAAAGAGGGAAAAGATAGTCCCTGCCTCAAGGAATTTATAATCTAATGAGGAAATCAACACACAGAAAATTTGTACAATGTAAGGGCAATAGGAAATGATTATCAGAGGGAAGGCACTAGACTGAAGAGGCATTGGGGAAGGCTTCCAGTAAAAGATGGAATTTTAGTTGGGACATGAAACCAGGGAGGTCATTGTCAAAGAGGAAGAGAGAGGCATGGGGGACAGCCAGATCCAAGAGTTAAAAAATAACAGCTAGCATGTAAGGTTTACAAACCAATTTACAAATGCGATTTCATTTGATCCCCATAACAGCCCTGTGAGGAAGACAGCGTTGTTATCCTCATTTTGCAGATGAGGAAACTGAGGCTAAGAGAGGTGATGTGAATTTTCAAATCTTACACAGCTGGTCAGTATACACGATGGGATTTGAACTCAGATCTTGTTGACTCTTGGTCCAACTCTCTGTCTACTTCACTATATAGCTGCATTATTTAATCTCACAATTTATTAAGAAGAGGTTAAGCCAATGTTACCTATTGTCCTGGGAACCACTAGATGGTAATAAGAAAAGTGAAGGAGTCTCTTCTCCAAGACCGGAATGAAAAATCCCCACTGCTTCTAAATTTGGGTGTTCCTACATGGTAGTGAAAACTGACATCGCAAAGGTGTGAAACCTGCAGCCTCAAGACCACATGTGGCGCTCTAGGTTCTCAAGTTGTCCCTTTGACCCAACTGGATTCTCTCAAAGGACCGCACTTGAGGACTTAGAAGGCCATATGTGGTCTTGAGACTGCAGGTTCCCCCTCCTGGGCCTAGGTGCTGCCTTCTGAAGGCAAGTCCAATACTGATATTGACTTACATTCACTGCAGGATAGGAGGCATCACGGGCAATAAGATAGAGCTCTCAAACATTCACACGAATCTGTGACCTCTTTAAAGGAAGTACTCCTTTGGATGGCATAAATCATCTTCCTCCATCCCTGTCCTTCTGGGCTGGTTCTTCTTTCTGTCTTCTAAGTTTGCCCTTAGAGTTCCACCTAATAGTCTGGGAGCTTTTGCTTTGTCATGAGGATACAGGTGATCATGGCTTGTCCAGTGGTTAATCATTCCCCTTGCCATGTGACTAGAGTAAATTTTTTTTTTGCATAGACATGATGCCCTCCTCTCCAGTCCCCTTTCAGTATTCTTGGTTTGGGATGTATTGCAGTGTGCTCTGCTCAGTCTTCTTACATCTTACTCCCCAACACATACTCTTAAATGCAGCGACCCTGGCCTCCCGGCTGTTTCATGAGTCAGACACTCTGTCTCTTGACTCTGGACATTTTCTCTGACTGTTCCCCAAGCCTGGAATGCTCTCCCTCTTCTGCTTTCATTACTGACCTTCCTGGCTTCCTTTAACTAAAATCCCTTCTTCTAAAGGAAGCCTTCCTCAACCCCTCTTAATCCCAGTGTCTTCCCTCTGTTAATTATTCCCTATTTATCCTGAACTATAGCTTGTTGTGTGTGTGTATGTGTGTGTGTGTGTGTGTATGTACACACAGACATATACACACATATATGTCATGTTCTCTTCCCCATTAGAGTGTAAGCTTCTTGTGGGTAAGGCCTGTCTTTTGCCTCTTTTTGTATCCCCAGAACTTAGCACAGTGCCTGCACATAGTAAGCTCTTGAGAAATCCTTTTTTATTTACTTAAGGAGCAAATGTAGAGAGCTGTTTCAGAGTTTGCCTGAGGAAAAAAAGAGAGATATAGGATCAAAGCTTGAGGGGATGGTAAGGCCTACTGAAGGTTTTTTTTCCAATAAACTTTTGAACTTGGGCATATTTCAAGGCAGTAGAGAAAGAACCAGTAGATAGGGAGTTGAGGATGCTTGGTGGTCAGTCTGTTGAAGAAAACAAGAGGGGAGGGAATTATGGGTATTTGGAGAGGGGTTGACCTTGGCAAGGAGGAATGCCTCTTTGTCAGAGCTAAAGGGAAGGGAGGTAAAATTGGGAGAATGACCAGTGGATTTTAAAAAGAAGAGGATGGGAGAAGTGGGAACTCACATTGAATAGCTGCAAAATTTTTATTAAGTAAGAAGCAATGTCCTCAGCTGAGACAGGGGAGAGGAGATATGTGCATGGGAGGTAGCAGGGATGTAGAGGAGTCAAGGGAAGATTTGGAAGAGCTTCTGAGGGTAGTGAGACAAGGAATCAATTAAAAGGAATAAAAGGTTGCTTTGCTGCAGTGAGGGCTTAGCTGAATCTGAAATCACCTGAATTTAGAGTGTGCCCAGTGAATGTGAACAGTGGCTTCCTTTGGCTTCGTGCAGTAAGTGAGAAGAGGTAGAAAGAGACTGATAACGACAGCATTCCAGGACTGGAATATACTCTCCAGCTCATTCTTATGTTCTCTAGGGTGGTGTAATGTTAAGGGAATTTGAAGATCTTCCCTGCCCCTAATGGACTCATGTGACCTACTTTGAATTTTGACCCAGCCCACAGCTTGAGTCACTTGAAGCCCATGGTGGGAAGAGTTTGCTGAATGGGTGGAGCAGGAAGGGTGGAGCTGAGAGAAAGTGAGGCAGAGCTTGGAGAAATGAGCGGAGTAGATAGTGTGAATGAGAGGGAGAGTGATTTTTGCCTAAGGGAATTTGTTTGGAGGGGGTGGCCTGACAGAAGGGAAGCTTGGGGATGGCCATGTACACATTGAGAATGTGTATACATTTCTTTGTTACTATGATGGATTTGGCTTTCTGCTATCTGAGTAAATATTTTGGCTTTGTCTTTGAGGAAGAGAGTTTATATTTTTCCAAATTTACCCTGGAAATATGCTTGCATATCTATAGTGACTGCTGTGAATATCACATTGGCGCTACATATGGCCAAAGCATCCCCCAGTAATTCCTTATATATCATGAAATTTTATAGTGGTAAATTCTTCCAAATCATTCTTTTGATCATGCTTTAATATCTCAGTAGATCTGTGTTTTCTCCAACAGGTACACTCCCATCAATGATGCCAACTGTACCCTTTCTCATCCTGTGTAGTTTTGTGCCATGAATCCTCCACAGGGATTGATTGGTTTTCCCCAATGGGAGACCACCTGGTGGGTTGGAGACTGTCCTCTGGAGTTTTCTTTTAGGCATTATATGGGTACCAAGGCAGCACTCAGACCATCCATCATCCATGAAGTTTGCTCTGATTGGTCTATCATAGTTATGATAAAAACCCCAACCTTCCTGACTTTTGTTTTGAAGATTGTTCTAAATACTTTATTCAGGTTTCAGCAGAACCAAGTCTATTTTACTCTTAATCTGATTCAATTCAAGTCCTGACTTCTAACAAACCCAACGGTCCCTTATTTCACATCTGACACTTGAAAATTACTTTTTGTGAGCTATTTTATGTTGGTCAGGATTAAATCAGAGCTGAAAAGAGAAGAGTCAGGGGAATTTCCTGGTATCTGAGGAGGAGGATACCTTTTATAGACTTTTATAAGACTTTATAGACTTTACCTTTTACAGACTTTGTAAGGTCACCACTGCTGGCCCCTAAAGCAGTAAAAGCTCACACATATAAGTGTTTTACGAAACACTTTATATGAAATAATCCTGTGAAATCAATATGCTGAACACCTCTTAAATTACTGCCAAAATCTTGTTAATGATTATTTTAAAAACCCTTATTGTTCATAAGGAATATTGGATCGGAGCTGGTCTCTGAAGATTCCAAGGTTACCATTTGTTACCAATGTAACAAATTGTCCTTTGTTCGTCCTTTGTTGCCGAAGAAGACCATGCCATCAGAGAAATGATGACATGACTTGCACTTGACTATGTGTTGAGTGAAGGAGGGCTGTGCAGGTCACCAGCCTCACTTCTCCTCCAGAGCCATATGGATCCAGTGACCAGATATTCATCAGGATGACTGGAGATGACCCAGGATGAGGCATTTGGGGTTAAGTGACTTGCCCAAGGTCACACAGCTAGTGAGTGTCAAGTGTCTGAGGTGAAATTTGAACTCAGGTTCTCCTGACTCTTGCTCTAACCACTGCACCACCTAGCTGCCCACACTTTGTTACCAATAATAACTGTAAAAATGGCTGACCTTTCTATAGATCTCACCATGTGCCAGGCACTGTGCTAAGTTCTTTACAATTTTTATCTCATTTAATAATAATGGAATGATGATTGGTATTTAGCCTTTGCTCTTAACAATCTTTTCCATTGGTGTCAACTGAAAATAAATTGATCTAAAGTCTGATCCAATTGATCTAGACTCTGTACTTACATGACCTTGGAAGAAATGCTACTGGGTCCCCAGAGGTGCTGAGGGGACTGGGCCCCTTTCCTGTTCTGGATCTAGGGCATGGGACTTGAGTCCGCCTCACAGACTTTAGCTTGCCAGGGATGATTTTACTTACTGTCCAACATCTAGGGCCCTCCACCAAAAACGGAAGTAGAAAAGGGTATTTAATGCATAGTACAAATTAACAAAGTAGTTAGATACTACAGTACAGGGATAGGGAAATTTGAAGTCAAAGATTGCCCTTGAGGACCTATAGCGCCACATTTAGCCTTGGGGTCACAGGTTCCCCACCCCTGGAGTAGTAGATGGAGTGTTCAGCCTGTAGTCAGGAAAATCTGAGTTCAAATCTGGCCTTAGACAGTTACTTGCCTGTGTAACCCTCAGCAAATCCCTTAAACTCTGTCTGCCTCAGTTTCCTCATCTGTATAATGGAGATAATAGTAGCATCTATCTTGTAGGGGTTCTGTAAAGATCAAAAGACATGCCAAGCACAGGACACTCACAAGTGTAAACTTTACAAAAAACAAACATAAAAACAGGATTCAGCAACTTAAATGGTGACTAGCATGGTGGAGCGACTCTTAAACGTCATCGAGATATGAAACTGCTTAGAAGTATCTTGGGATACTTCTTGAACTTGGGAAGATGAGTCTTCCTGATGCCAGGCCAGGCACTCTATCCACTGTGCCAACAAGCTGTTGAGGGAATCTAAAAGTAAAATAAAGGTGTTAAAAAAAAGATTATAAAGCTGTCAGTGGAACTGCTAATTAGATATTTTACATTAGCTTTGGCTCCAACTGTCCAAACAACTATGAGTTACAATCAGGTAAGACAGTGGCCGGGCTGGGGCCAAACCTCTTGTTGGTGGTCATTTTCTCCATGAATGAGACTTTTCCATGTCCTCTCTTGGTTCTCCTTTTCTAATCTTCATCAAGAACAGATGTGTCAAACAGTCTCTACCCTCCCAACCAGATTAAAATATAGTTGGGAAATATTTAACAAAGTAAATAAAAACAGAAATAACATTGCATTTTAAAATTCAGTCAATATGTGATTTGCCAGGATCCTTCTGAATGGATTAGTGGTTCCCCTTTCTATTTGAATTTGACACATCTGATTCCAATCCTATCCCCCAACTTTGGTTATACACTAAGGTTGTGTACTCTTCTTTATACTCTCTGTGTCTCTCCTAATGACTATTCATAATTATTCATTCTAAAATCATCTTGAATCTGGGAGATGACACCCAGATAGATCTATAGAATTCAAGCCGTGGGCTCTTTCCTGAGACCCTGTGCTATGTCACTGCAGCCCATTAGATGTTTCCCATTGGATATCCAGAGTTATACCAAACTCAGTGTTTCTAGAACGGACCTCATCAAGCCTTTCCCCAAAACCTCACTCTCTTTTGGATTTCCGATTTATTTTCAGAGTACCACTCCCCTCCTCCCTTTGCAGTCATGTGGGATTACCATCTCAGGGTCACACTCATCTCATATTCACTCCACATGACCTCACCTTCATTCTACATGTCCAATCCCATTGCCAATTCTTGCAGATTCCAGTTCCACAATATCTCTCAAATCCATTCCCTTCTCTTCACTCACATGATCACTCTAGTTTATAACCTCATCACTTTGGCCTGGACTTTTGCAATAATTTTTCCTTACTCTCCTTGCCTCAAATATTTTCTTTCTCTTTCACACAGTTGTGAAAGCAACATAGCAGCAGTGCCCATGAACTCCAGTGGAGTCCTGAGGATGGAGTGCAAACACCTCAGTTTGGCATTTAAAGTCTTTCATAAACTAGCTTCAGATTGTCTTCTAGCCTCATTGTATACTACTTTTTTTCATGTACCCATGTTCCAACCAAACTGGCCATTTCACAATTCTTCACACATGATATTCCATCTCTAGCCTCGTATCTTTGCACAGACTGTCCTCCTTGCCTGGAAAGTCCTCTCTCCTCAGGTTTTTCTCTTAAACGTCTTGGTTTCTTTCAAAACTCAGCTCAAGCATCATCCCCTATGGGAAGCCGTTCCCAAGATCCTTGCTGCTGCTTGAGTTTCTTTCTCATGCCTATCATTTATATGAGGGGCCATGTTCTGATCCCAAAATGTTATAAATAATTATATGTTCATATGCCTAAATTTATACCTACCATCTCCCCAGCTAGGTCTTGAGTTCTGTGAGGGCAGGAGCTTTTTACTTTTGTCTCCATCCTCAGCACAGAGCCTGGCATACCAGTGGTGCTCAACTGATGTTCATTCCTCAACTGGTCAATTACTTGATGGAATAACATAGAACACAACTGATTTTCCACAGTTTTTTTAAGCTTTCCTTAGAGTCAGGAGGCTGACCTGAATAGGCCTTTGGAATTCCAGTCAGGTTTATGTGTCCTAAAGATGCAGACGTCATATTTATAGAAATCTCCCTTCACTTTCCAGGTAACCACGTGGATGGGCACACCCGCGATAAGAAACATGTCCTGAATGGACTTTTGGCCTCATGATGATAAGAATTAAATAATAGTTCTGTCCATGCCATCTGTTCTGCTTAGCTCTGTCATGATACGATAAGGGCAGTGGGAGAGCTCTCAGTCCTCTGAAGGGGCACGGATACTAGTTGCATTTAGATAGTGCTTTCAGGTTGCAAAACTCTGGACAAATATTGTCTCATCTGATCTCAAAACAACCCTGAAAGGGAAGTATAATTATAATCTTTTCTACATTTAATTTTTATTTTATTTTTTATCAATTACACATATATAAAATTTTTTAACATTCTTTTTTTTTTTTCAAATTTTGAGTTCCATATTCTCTTCCTCCTTCCCTCTCCCACCCCATCCTTGAGAGGGCAAGCAATTTGATATAGATTATGCATGTGCTGCCCTGCAAAAATTTCCATATTAGCCATGTTGCAGACCAAAAAAAGCCCAAGAATAATAAAGAAAGAAAAAAAAACTATGCTTCAATCTGCATTCAGACTCCATCTGTTCTTTCTTTGGAGATGGATAGCATTTTTCATCATAAGTCCTTCAGAGTTGTCTTGGATCTTTGTACAGCTAAAAATAGCTAAGCCATTCACAGTTGATCATCACATGATATTGCTGCTACTGTGTACATTGTATGGCTGGTTTGCCTTCATTTTGCATGTTTTTCTGAAAGTAATTGGAATTATTATTTTCATTTCACAATGAGGAAACTGAGGCAGGCATCTTAAGTAACTTGCCTAGAACTGTACAGCTAAGAAATATCTAAGGCAGAATTTGAACTTAGGTCTTTTTGACATACTTTATCCACTGGAACACCTAGCTGCCTCAGATAAAGAATCTATAGATTTTTTTTTTGGTGAAGATAGGCCCTTTTTCTTTTTTATAAAACCTTTAGACTATAATCCTAGGAGAGGGATCACTAAGTCAAAGGGTAAACTCAGTTTCAGTATTGTAGAGGCAGTGCTGATCAGTCACCAGCTTCAAAAGCAAGAAGACGTATAAATCCAAGTAGAATGGGGGTTCTGAGGGGCCAAGGCATTCATAAAGATCCCTGTGGGCTGCCTATTGAGTTAGAAAACCATGTATTAACATTATCTATGTCTTGCCATATTTTCATTTATTTTGTTAAATATTTCCCAGTTACATTTCAACCAAGTTCAGTCACACTTGGGAGTGTTGCAGGCTGTGTGTTCAATACCTCCATCCCAGGCACCTTTCCTCCTTTGGGAGCTCCCATACCAATGAAATCATGCATCCAGTCTCATGGGCCATCATCTCTAGTCATCCTGATTTATATCTGCCTACTGGACCCACATGGCCCAGGAGGAGAAAGTGAGGCTAATGACTTTGCACAGCCCTGCCTCACTTAAATCCAGTTCACTTGCAAGTCATTGCATCACCTTCCTGATGTCATAGTCAAGAATGAGTGACATACGATAACAAGATCCAGCCTCAATTCTTTCTGTCCATTTTTAGAAGGATAGTGACTCCTCAGCTAAAAATTGTGGGCCTTTCCATGTATTTGATTTTGGGGAAAGTGTTATTCAAATGCTGATGTAAGGCATCTGTTGTATAGCTGCTCTGTCCTCCATCTGAAATATTCTACCCCTAATCAGTCATGTTCTATTGAGGGTGTTCTCTGGCTTAGGCACCATATCTGATTGTCTACTTAGGACACTCGCTATTCTAGGATTCACTTAATAAGTCCTTACAGACTGCTCTACTCATTACTTGAGTACAAATAGTAATTTCTACCTTGTTGAATTACTCTGGTTATCCTGTTCAGAATGAGTAAGCCAAAGGATTAAAGTAGTTGAAGAACTTCATTTAAAGTTTAATTAAGTAACTTTTCTGTCTTTAGGTAGGAAATGATAACACTATGGCTCAAGTACATATATAACATCCCCAAACCTTCGTTTTTTTCTCTCTTTTGTGCTTCCTTTCCTTTTCTGTCTCTATCACTGGTGATGGAATAAAGATACTAGTTATCAAACTAGAAGTTTTTGCATTGTACCACTAGTACTCAGCCCAGTGCTTGGTGCATAGTAAGCCTTAAGAAATGCTGTTTTATTCATTCATTCTCCATCTGTATAAATGCACTGTGAAATGAAAATGGCACCAGCAAGGTTGGAGCCAGTTATTTTGCTCCAGTAGTTTTCAGACAATAATTGAAGGCTGAGTCATCCTGGTTCCTAAAAGCATAGGGGAAGATTAAGAATAAATAAATAAACTTCCCCATATTATTATGAGTCTGACAAAATAATCGGGTACCCCAATCAGTAGGACATAAACCCCACTCAAAACGGATTCTGTTTTTTTAGTTGTTTCTATTTTCATCATTCACTTAATTACTGGTATTTACTTGTATAAAATTATTGGCATGATGTTTTCTTGCTTAATTTCCTTCTTAACTCTTTCTCAGGGAAAAAAATTAGTAAACCATGTAATTTATGTACTCAAGATAATTGGTGCTTGGAAATGAAGATGGAAAGGCTTAACGTCTTTCTTCTATTCCTCTGTAATGTTTGTAATGGAGTTGAAAGGCATGTTGAAAATTGAAATTTCAAAATGGATTTATGATCAATGGGAAGGAAACATTAAATATTCAGATCCTTTCTAAGACTTGAGTTTAATACATATTTTCTAACTAAATTTTCTCTACCATTTTAACAAGGAGTAGAAATGTTTGTTATTTGTGTGAGGCCCAGAAGGATCACTTCCAAGGCAGGTAATATCATTGAAATATTGTTCTATGCCTCAAGGGATTTAAGGCTTTAGGGGTTTGAGGGCTCAGTATTTAATCAGGTGGGAAACATTCCTGTTCAAAAAGAAATAGCATTATGGGGAAACTGAGTCAAAAGCATCCTACCTTCAACCGTGCCAAGGTTGCTCCCTGAGTCTTTCCTAGGCATTGAAATCTCATCTGTAATACTTCCCGGACTGCACTTCCTCTGGACATCACATGTATCCCCTTTGAATGGTGGACCATTGGCCTCATGTCAATGCAGACAGTCGTACCTGAAATAAAGCTCAGAATAATGTCAGGATACAATCCTATGAGATATCACCTCAAATAGCAAGTTTCATTGATCATGGCTTAGGGCTCAGTTATTATAATATCTCTCATAGTGTTGCAATAATGAAAGTTTACCAGGACATTAAAAATTTACTCAGTATCTTTTTCTTTTTCTTCTTCTCTTTGAGTTTAAACTCATTCTGGTATAAACATCTCCCACTTGAAATCAAGAAAATAATTACAATCTAGAAAATAGAGTGAATATATGATAGTTTATTCAAAAATTCCAGACTCTATAGAGAGTGAGACAGTTCACTGAAAAACCCAGAAAAACAACATTTGCCTATTGCTACAAACTTCCAGACTAATAGATATTCATCTCTCAAAGTATTTTATATTTACCTCTTAGAGCAAAAATAAATCTTTAAGAGTGCAATTTGTTGAGAGTAAGTTGGCTTAAAATATAGCCTCAACATATCCTATTCCAGGTATACCTTCATAACTTTCACAAGTGATAGGTAAATAACCTTAGATGAAACTCAGTCTACATTATCAGAAGGATTGAAAATTTCACTCCCATTTTGTGCAAGAAGTGTTTGTAATGGAGGAGGAGATCACTTTACTCAGCAAACCCATTCATTGTTTAGGAATTTCACAACACAGCAAGCTGATGCACAGGGCTGATAAGAGTTTATGACTAGATGGTCCTAAGAAACCTTGTTAAGTTTACAAATAAGGAGACTGTATAAAGCCCTTTGTACTTTCTCTGTAGTAATTATCAATTTTCCCTTTCAAGATATACCCATATAAACAGTTTTTAACATCATGATGAGTTTTCAACACCATGACAATAACCTCTAATAACTTAATTAACAACCGCATAATTTTCGGAAGTGATAGCCAAATAATTTTAGCTCAAACATCCACTGTACTGTAGGCAAACGTGAAAGTTCCAATCTGTGGCTTTCCCCATTGAGGTTGTGAAATATCAACGGTTGGTATAGAAATTAAATAGGAATTTGGGAGAATTTGCAGAAGCCACAGAGGGTGAAGGCTATCAGACCACACAGAGATTATGATCATATACTTAACCCAAATTTTACAGAAAGGTGCTGGAACAGCCCTTACAAGAAAAAGAAAAAGAAAAAAAAATTTCAGATTTCTTCTCTGGTATGAAGCAAGGGTCAAAAAATTCTATTTGGATTTTCCAGTTTTAGGGGGTGCCATGTCCCTAATTCCCCCAATGTGGAAGGGATTACTGTAGTTTCTTAAGTTTCAGCATGTCAGAATATTACAACACATGGTTGGCAGAGTTGATAAAATAACGTTAACAGTTTTCAAACATTCTTCTTATAACAGTTCAGTCCATAATCTAACAAGATCCACATTATAAGAGAAGTTGCTTTTCTAACGGCCAATAGTCCACCAAATTTCACAATATAAGAAAATCTATAAATGTATCAATAACACAAACAATATTATGTATTTGAAACATGAATCAAAACCTATTACCAGTTAGGTGATCTCAATTCAATTGAATGCATTTCCAAATTATTCTATATAGAAAAATCATTTTCTCCTATCACCTTTGGTGTTTACGCATCTAAATCACATCGAAAACTCTGTATGAAGTTATCAACTGTGAAACAACCATATCTAATTAAAGAAATTAATAATAACGTTAGTTAACATTTATATTGTTATTATTATAATATATTATATATTGCCACCTGCCAGGCACTGTGTTAAGCACTTTGTAATCATGTGATCCTTACGACAACTCTGGGAGGTGGCTGTTATTATTTCATATTCCCCTTTACAAATAGGGAAACTGCGGTTAGCAAAGATAAAGTCACACAGCCAACAAATTTCTGAGAGTAGATTTTTTAAAAACTTAGGTTTTCTCATTCCATGCATTTTCTAGCATTTTCATGCTTTAATAGCAAACAGCCATTGTATTTCTACGTTGTTCTGATTTACTACAACTGTCCTATGGTTGTCTGTCTTTTGTTCTTGAAGAGGACCAAAATGACATCACTGTGTTCGAGTCAAGTTACAGTGTGATTGACCATGGCTGATCAGACCGATGCAGGCTAGGAAGGCTATACCTCAGCTCAGGCACAAATAGTCTATGTAAACATTTGGAGTGGAGTCTTTAAATTTGTCCATGTGCATCTCAAGTTTCTTTTGAGCTACTGCAGTTCTGCTTTGCTCATAGAGCACGGTACCTTCTCTGATGTGGGCACACAATGGCGAGTGGTCCTAGGTCAATGTCTCCCATATCTCACAATATAATCCAAAGTTCTTAAGAGAGACCTTGAGAATATCCTTGTCTCACTTCTTCTGACCACCATGTGAACCCTTGCCCTGTGTGAGTTCTCCATAAAATAGTCTTTATGACAAACATACTTTTTGCATTCAAACAACATGGCCACCCCATCAAAGTTGTCCCTCTCTGCAGTACAGTTGGAATACCTGGCAGTTTATTTCTAGTAAGGACTTGAGTATCTGGTATCTTTTCCTACCAGGTGATCTTCAGAATCTTCTGAAGACAATTCAAATAGAAGCAATTCAGTTTCCTGTCATGGCGCTGGTGGACCGTCCAGGTTTCACAGGCATACAACAATGAGGTCAGCACAATAGCTCTGTAGACGATCAGTTTGGTAGGCAGCCTGATACCTCTTTTCTCCCACACTTTCCTTCAGAGCCTCTCAAACCCTGAGCTAACTCTGGTAGTTTATTCCTCAACCTCATCATCAATGTGAATATCCCCAGAACGTACACTACCAAGGTAAGTGATCTTATCCACAGCATTCAAAATTCCTCCATTTAAAGTAATTGATGATTCCCCATATATATAGTGTGATGCTGACTGGTGGAGAACCTGTTTTCTGTTGTTGTTAGACCAAAATTAGCACAAGCATGGTCCATATTTTGTAGCATTTCAGCGTCAGAGACTGCACTGAGTGAACAATCATTTGCAAACTAAAAATCATGCACCAACACTCCAACTACTTTAGTCTTGGCTTGTAGCCTTTTCAGCTACCATCTGTGTGGTAGCTGACCTTGATGCTGTGTTCATCTTCATGGAAGGCATTTGACAACAATCCTAATAGGGGAGCACAGGTAGACCACATTCTGCTTTACTTTCAGGACAGATTTCAACCAAATCAACTCTAGATTTATAATTGCTAATGGCAACACAAATCCTAATTCAACCAAGGGCCATTTACTGTCAACACCTCAAAAAAGAGATTCCGTTATTATCAATAAACTCATATTTAAAAACATGTGGTAGCAATCTCGGCTTCCTATAACCTTTCCTCAAAGATCTAGATCAATTCTTAGACCCCAGTCTCTTTAATCTGGCCCCGAGGCTTTTCAGGTACAGAGTTGCCCTGAATAGCAGCATCAGATTTTCATCCCCCAGCTTCTGAGCCTGAGACCTTCTAGCTGAATATTATAAAGCACAGTCATAAAATTTCTCATATTCTTATCTGAATGAGATCAAACCCTTCATCACTTCTCTTTCCAAATTTCCAAAGCCCTTTACTCAGATTACAACTTTCTTCTAAATCCTGATCAAATGCTTCCATTACCAGTCACATCCCAGACTATCTGTAGAAATAAGCTGTACTCCACTAAAGTCTTTTCCTCTTATCTGTCTCTTGTCTGCTGCTCCAACTGGCCACAGACAGACAGAGTGGGGAGAAAGGAAAGAGAAAAAAAGAGAGAGAGTGCTTTTTTCCTTTTTAAAAGCCTTGAAAGTTCTAAAAATCCATATAGGTTCTATTTACCTTCCCCCACTGCCTGCTCACTGTTAATATCCATCCCCATTATTCACAACAGGGTTTGGGCTTGAACTATGGTGGGGGTGGGATAGATGCTCCCATGTGGCTGGAGATGGAGTTGGTTGGTTCTTCCTCTGGCTCCTCCAAAGGTTTTTCTAAATCTCTTTCCCTTCTTTAATCTCTTTTTTATATGATACTAAAGGGCAATTGCTGTTTCAAAGCCTCTCTCAACAGCACTGAAAATCCTATGCTTACCTAGGCTATAGATCTTCAAATCAAGTTTAGAATGTATTTCTGACTGAGTATAATAACTAACTGATCCCATCTCTTTACTATCCAAAATATTTTTTTCCTTTTTCCCATAATTTTTCCCGGTCCCAACTGAACCTCGTCTCTCAATTGTAGGCATAACTGGTAGGATTTTATCAAACAATTACCTTTTGATTCTCCAGGAGTCCCACTCCCTTTATGAATGAATACCTGAATTTCTGTGCAAATGTATACATTTACTCACCTGCATTTTCCTCAAACCTTCCCTTCTTCATGCACAAGTGAAAAAAAATTAAAATTTGGATTTTGGGGACCTATTTCTCCTTCCCATCCTGACTCTTGGGGAGCTAAATTCTTACCGACTTCATCATTTAACTAACCAATGTGGGGGGGTTCTACTCCAACCTGCTCTCAGGCAATGCCTAAATGCAGACTTGAGGTGGTGAGATGGCGTGGGGTGGGAGTAGGGGTGGAACAGGCCCACTTACAGTTATAGCCAGGGGTGAAAGCCCTGAAAAAACAACTCCTGACTGGCTTGTCAAAATTTTTTTTGTCATTTTTTTTAGGAAGTAGTATTTTATTTTTTCTGATTACATGGAAAGATAGTTTTCAATATTCATTTTTTAATGATATTTTGAGTTCCAAATTGTCTTCCCCTCCATCCCTCCTCTGTCCCTCCCCCCACAAGATAGCGTGCCTTGTCAGTTGTTGAAAGAAAAATTCTTTGTTCTGACTTTCACCCTGATTAAGGAGGCAAAACTCAGAAACAAGAGAATTAAAAGAATTTATTAAAGTACATCAAGGTAGTAACACATTTAGGGGCTGATTATTAGGGATTGTGAGAAACAAGCCTGCATCAAGCCTTAGCCCTGAGAAACATGCTCACCTTAAACAAAGAAAAATGCTTGTTGAGAAATCAGGGAACCTTTTATTAATTTTTACATTCATTTCCCCTGAATGAACAGGTAACTCCCAAGGAAGGCTGCTGGAAGACTACCATTTGTTCAGACCAGTGCAAGCCCTTTTATACAGTTCAAGTTTGAATTTTGCATCACACCATCTATTGGCCATATTCTCCTCTCTGATAACCTTTCCCTCAGACAGCTGGTCAAGTCTTCACACAAATTTCTGACCTTTTACCTGACCATGCTAGGTCACAACTCTGATTAACTGCTGTCACTCAAAGGTAGGAGGAGTTTTGATCCTGTGGAAACAGAATTCCTTTTTTGTTTCCCACAAACTCCCCCCTTTTTATTAAAATTTTTGTTTCCTCACCTAAATCCAATCAATACCTCCTCACTTTCTTTCCCATATGAATTCTTCCTCTCATCTATCTCTCCTTTATATAAATATGGGAAGAAAGTAAAGTTGACTGACGCATCGACCAATTCCAAGGGAGTAGTCCCCTTTTATGAGTACAGGTACAGAGACTCAAAAGAAAAAGGTAAATCAATGAATTGTCCATTTAGAAGTTTCACCTCATACAGCAATCTGGGGAGGAACATCATCTGATGCATTTTCTGGTCTGGATGCTTGTTCAAAGCCATCTTCATCACAGCCTCTCAGCATCTTCCCTTTATCCTCCTGTAGAAATCCAAATGTCCCACAAAACTGATCTTGATATCTTTTTAGATTACCATTCCTAAGCCATGTGCCCTTATCATTCTTACAAAATAATAATTGGAACTTTAGTAAATTGTCATGTATAAGGAATTCACATTAGAACCCAGTTTTTTACATTGATCTACTTTCATTCCCCCATCAGCTGGATGACGTTTCACTAAGGAATTAATAACAGGCTGTAGTACATACACAAATAAAATAAGTAATTAATTTTTTTAACACATTACATATCAAGTCATCAAACAATGCCAACTTCTGGTCATGTTATACTTCTTTTTAAGGCATTTACAAAATAAACCACAAGCCATTCTTCCTTTAACATTAACTAATTGTAACAAGACTGAATCAAGTAACAGAATAATATGCTGATTTCATAAGCGCTTGACCTGATTGTCTCCATACTATTACTAAGAATTAAAGAACCCTGATATTGCTGTTGGTCTAAAATCCTAGACCTAACAGCTTAATCTTAGACCTACATCTTAACCTCAGATGTTCCCCTACTAACCTATTATTTAATAGCTCTGGTATTATGCTTATAAAACTTTTGATTATGGGAGTTTGTCATTAAGAGTAGGGACATAGCAGGGAAACAATATCTCCCTAACTTCATGTCAATTCCAGGCAGGAGTAGATTGTCAACTGGCATTTAGCCTGGTTTAAAGTCAGTCAGGTGTCAATGGGGAAATTGAGTCAGAAGAAGCCTACCTCAGCTCAGGCATAAAGTCATTCTCCCAACCTTCCCATAAGATCACCCTTTTGCAGTTCATACCAGCATCTCACAGGTTCACTGGCATCATTGTTCAGTGGTTCAGACAGCCTTTCTTAACATCCACACCTGGAGTTAGACTCAAGGATAGTCAGTTAATAATCCCATAAAATCTTAAAATTACAAGCTCCAATAATCAGTTTCAGATATATATATATATATATAAAATTTCACATTGACTGAGGAACATCTTTAAAGCAAGCCTTAAGTAGCTTGCATTCCTTTCTATTCTTGTTCTAATTCCTGATTAACTAGCAATCATAAAATAAAATTTAACATTAAAATCATAAGTCATTGCTCTAATAGATTTGCATGTTTCCCAAGCTTCTCTATCCCTTTCTAATCATGCTCAGTCTAAAAGTTACCCATATGATAAGTTTGAACACTAACTTTAGCTTATGTTCATGAAATGAATTCAAACCAAAACACAAACATTTAACTTTTCCATCAAAGCAAAATCATTACCACAGGTTACCTGTCTCTAAGAAGCTTATACTGAAATTCGTTTTTTAAAAATAAATTTATTTATTTAACTTGATTTTCACAAAATTTTGGATTCCAAATTTTCTCCCCATTTGTCCCCTCCCCCCACCCCAGTA
>JAQQSK010000411.1:0-20306 GCA_028658325.1 Potorous gilbertii
GTCACTTGCAAATCTACACAGATATGGCCTATATTGAATTGCCTGCCTTCCCAAAGGGAATGGGTGGGGAGGGAGTGATAGGGAGAAGTTGGAACTCAAAGTTTTAGGAACAACTGTTGAGTATTGTTCTTGCTACTAGGAAATAAGAAATACAGGTAATGGGGAATTGAAAGTTATCTGGCCCTACAGGACAAAAGAGAAAATGGGGTAAATGAAAGGAGGGATGAAAGAAGAGAGGGCAGATTGGTGATATGGGTAATTAGAATGCTCAGTGTATTGGGGAGAGGGGAGGGGACAAATGGGGAGAAAATTTTGTAACCCAAAATCTTGTGAAAATTAATGTAAAAAGTTAAATAAATAAATTTTAAAAAAATTATCTAGCCAACCTCAAGCAGATTATGCAACAACTCCATACTAATGTGGACAATCAGAATTTTCTATTTCAATGCTTTTTTCTAGGTTGATAGTTAACTGGGTTAACTCTTAGTTAACTCTTCTTCCTCTTTCAACTATTTCTCCAACGTGGTTCTCCTCACCTCTGCCATGTTAATCTGCATGTTGTCCAGGTTCAGAAACCTGCCCTTATCTAGTTCAGTCCTATCCTGTGCCCAAGCAGCCCAAACTCCCCACAACCTGGAGTTCCACGCAGCTCACTGCCTTCCATATCTTTTGAGCCTCTTTTACATCATGTAAATTATTCCATTCTACCTACCTCTTTCCCCTTCCCTAGTGCATTCTTCTTGCTCACCCCTTAATTTTGCTTTATTTTTTAGGTAGTTATCTCATGATATTCAACTCACACATGTGCTTTCTCTCTAGATATATTCATTTTACTTGCCCTAATAATGAGAAAGTTTTTAGGAGTTGTGTTTCATTTTCACATGTAGGAATGTCAACAGTTTAACCTTAACGAATCCCTTATGATTTGTCTTTCCTGTTCACTGTTTTATGCTTTTTTGCATCTTGTATTTCAAAGCCAAATTTTCTATTTAGTTTTGGTTCTTTCATCAGAAATGCTTGATAGTCCTATATTTCAATAAATATCCATTTTCTCAGTTTTTCTGTTTAGGTGATTCCTGTTAGTAACTAGTTCTTTTGCCTTCTGGCATATCATATTCCAAACCCTCTGATTCTTTAATGTAGAATTTGTTAAATCTTATGCTATCCTGATGGTGGCCCCATGGAAATTGAATTGCTTGTTTTTCACTGCTTACAATATTTTCTTCTTGACCTAGTAGTTCAGGAATTTGGCTATAATATTTCTAAGGAATTTCGTTTGGGAATCTCTTTCAGCAAGTGATTGGTGGATTCTTTCAATTCTCATTTTACCCTCTGGTTACAGAAAAAAAGGGGAATTTTCCTTGATAATTTCTGGGAAGATGATGTCTAGGGTCTTTATTTTAATTGTGTCCTACAAGTAGACCATTAGTTTTTAAACTATCTCTCCTGTATCTGTTTTTAATGTCAATTGTTATTTTCAATGAGATATTTAATATTTTCTTCAATTTTTAAAATTCTTTTGATTTTATTTGATGGTTTTTTTAATTTATTTATTTTATTCTACAACATTCATTTCCACAACATCTTTAGTTCCAGATTTTTTCTCCCCATATGTCCCCTTTTCTTACCCCATGATGGCATGCACTCTGATTTCCCCTTCCCCCAGTCTGCTCTCCCATCTACCACTCCACCCCATTTCCAATCTGGGTTGATAGTTAAGTGTAGTTAAATCTTACTCTTCTTCTTTCAGTCAATTCTCCAACGTGGCTCTCCTACTCACCTCTGCAATGCTGATCAACATGTTGTCCAGGTCCAAACTTGGCCCTCCTTTCTTGTATGACAAGATAGAGTTCTTGTTTCCATTGCCCATACATATTATTTCCAGCTGCACAAAAAAACAATTTTTAACATTCGTTTGTAAAACTTTGAGACCCAAATTCCCTCCCTTCTTCCCTCCCCGCCTGCCCTCATTGAGAAGGCAAGCAACTTATTATAGGTTATACATTTGTAGTTATGCATAACACTTCCATATTAGTCATGTTATGAAAGATTATATTTCCCTCCATCCTATCCCAACCCCCATTTATTCTCTTCTCTCTTTTGACCCTAACCTTTTTCAAAAATGTTTCCTTCCAACTACTCCCACCCCCACTCTGCCTTCCCTTTTATCATCCCCTCCCTTCTCATCCCTTTCCCCTTAATATCCTATAGGGTAAGTTGAGTGTGCTTGTTATTCCCTCCTTAAGCCAAATCGTATAAGAGTAAGGTACATTCATTTCCTCTCATGTGCTACCTGTTCCCCTCTATTGTGAAAGCTTTTACTTACCACTTTTATGTGAGAAAATTTACCCTTCTATCTCTCCCTTTTGTCTTCTCCCAATGTATTCCTCTCATCCCTTAATTTTACTTTGTTTTAGGTATCATCCCTTCATGTTCTACTCATACTGTTCCCTTTGTCTCTGTCTTTGTCCATATATATAATATATATATACACACACATATATGTTTATATATGTATATGTACATATATATATATATGTACATATTCACATCAACTTCCCTAATACTGATCACTTTTCTATGTAGGAATGTAAGCAATTCAAATTTAGTACATCCCTTATAGTTTCTCTTCTCTGTTTACCTTTTCATGCTTCTCTTGATTCTTACATTTGAAAGTCCGTTTTTTACTGAGCTATAATCTTTTCCTCAAAATGATTGGATATCGGCGCAGATTCAATCCAGCTCAGACTCTGTCTAGCTGGGATTGTATCGGGCCCACTTATGAATACAAGTGTCACAAGTGCTTAGGCTCCTTAAGAGGCAACCCAATTGGGCAAATCTTTAATAATAAACTTTGTTTTCTTTGGCTTTAAAAGAATGATTGTAAGTCCTGTAACTCATTGAATATTCATTTTCACCCTAAATTTTTATACACAGTGTTGCTGAGTAGGTGATTCTTGCTTTTAATCCCAGCTCCTTTGTCCTCCAAAATATCATATTCAAAGCCCTTGGATTCCTAAAGGTAGAAATTGCTATATCTTGTATTATCCTGATTGTGTTTCCACAATACTGAAATCAGTCCTTTCTGGTTGCTTCCAATATTTTCTCCTTGATCTGGAAACTCCAGAATTTGTCTATAATATTCCTAAGAGTTTTCCTTTAGGGATCTCTTTCAAGAGGTGATCAAGTTATCCACTCTTTCAATTTCCATTTTACCCTCTGGTTCTAGAATATCAGGGCATTTTTCTTGATAATTTCTGGAAAGATGATGTTCAGGCTGATCATGGCTTTCAGATAGTCCAATTGCTGCGGCCAGCACAGTCCAGCAGGTCCGGAGCAGTTATATTCTCACAGAGTGAGGATGAAAAGACAGGCAGGACACAGCAGTCTGAACAAAGCTGAGTTTATTCTGAGAAATACTGAGCCAATAATTTAGGGAATCGGGATGCTTAAATATTAAAAATCTATAAAGGTAGTGATTGAAGTATGAAACAGAGCAGATGCTGATAAGTAGAAAGGGAGGCTTCAAGACCTCTTTATCGGAATGTTATCCTGTATAGCAGGAGCCCTGATTCCTGGAACTTCAACACCCAAATTCAGGGACGTGCACCTAAGAACAATATATCACTTAACTTCTCAAGCCAGCTACTTTTCTCCCTTGGAGGAGAGGAACTCTTGATCAGGGGCTTTTTCAAACCCCTCAAGGTTCTCTACATCTGATAAAATTTAAATTGTCTCTCCTGGATCCATATTCCAGGTCAGTTATTTTTCCAATGAGCTATTTCACATTGTCTTTAATTTTTTTCATTCTTTTGGTTTTGTTTTGTGATTTCTTGGTTTCTCATAAAGTCATTAGCTTCCATCAGCTCCATTCTAATTTTTAAAGAACCATTTTCTTCAGTGAGATTTTGAACCTCCTGATATTATCTCTCTTGGATCTATTTTCCAGGTTAGTGATTTTGCCAATGAGATATTTTACATTGCCTTCTATTTTTTCATTCTTTTGTTTCTGTTTTATAATTTCTTGATTTCTCATGAGGTCATTATCTTTATTTGGTTCATTCTAATTTTGAAGGAATTATTTTCTTCAGTAAGTTTTCCATTTGACTTATTCTGCTTTTTAAGGAAGCCTCATTGGCTGTTTCGACTTCTTTTGCCATTTGAGTTACTGTACTCTTAAGGTGTTATTTTCTTCAGTATTTTGGAGGTGTCCTTTAGCAAGCTGTTGATTCATTTTTCATGATTTTTTTCCATCACTCTCATTCTCTTCCCAGTTTTTCCTCTACTTCTCTTACTTGATTTTCAAAATCCTTTTTGAATTTATCCATAGACTGTGATGAATTTATATCTTTCTTTGAGGATTTGTATGTAGGAGTTTTGACTTTTGTGTCTTCCTCTGTCATATATTCTGATATTTGCCAACAAAATGAGATTCTATAGTCTGAGGGTTTTGATGCTGTTTGCTAATTTTCCCAGTCAAATAGATTTTCTAACTCTTTGTTAAGGTGGAATTCTGCCTCCATTGTATGTGGTGTCATGTCCCAAACTTTAGATAGTTTGTGCAGGTGTTTTCAGAGATACTTCTAGAGACCTGTAAATTTTCAGTTATCTCAAGTTGGCTTGACATAAGGATAGATATTTATTCCTTCTCTGGACTGTGATTTGCTCTGTGAGTGACACCAAGCATTCTTTTCTGCCTTGGAATTGTGAGGAGAATTTCTTCTCCACCACACCACAAGATTTCTTCTCTACTTTGTCACCCCAGGACCTCCATTTAGGACTATGACCCATATCTAAGCAGGACAAAGCAAAAGAATCCTACCTCAATGCTAGCAAAGATATCTCTACATTTGCCCAATGATAGGAAACTCAAACTATACACCACTTCTGGACTGAGAACTCTGTAAACAACTACTGCTGCTGCTGTCACTGCTGCAACTGCCACAATCTGCATTGTCCTGGACCTGAGGACAGACCACACTCACCTTCCACGCAAGTTCAACAGAGATTTCCAACTGACTTTCTATGTTGCCTCTGTCATTGGTTGGCTGAAAAGTCTGGAAACCACCACAGTTTCCAGTGATTAAGTCCCCTGAAGCCTGCTCCAGTCCTGCAAGTGCCAGTGCTGCCCATGCTGGACTGCACTCCATTCTAAGGCTGTTGCAATAGAACCTTCCTATGGACCTTCCAGAGGTGGAGACTTGTTTCACTCCATCATTTTGTGGGTTCTGCAGCCCTAGAATTTGTTTAGAGTCATTTTTACAGATATTTGGAGGAGTTTGTAAGAGATCTTAACAAGTCACTGCTTTTACTCCACCATCTTGGCTCTGTCTCATTTCATTGTTTTTTGATATCCCAGTTTCCTTAGCTTCTATTTAATCAATTCTAATTTTTAAGAAATTATCTTCTTCACTGAACTTTTATATCCCCTTTTCCATTTGTCCAATTCTGCTTTTTAAAGAGTTCTTTTCTTCAGTAGATATTTGTACTTTTTTTTCCATTTGGTCAATTCTAACTTTCAAGGCATTCTTCTCATTATTGTATCATTATGTTTCTTTTACCATTTGTTTTGAGCCATTAAAGGGATTTGGAGGCATCTGGGGGAAAACTCAAGGGCTTCCGTGGCTTTTCTTCACTATCTTTGCTCCAGTCCCAACCAGGTAAGAATCTGGCTTAATATTAAGAAAACTGCCAACATAATTGATCATATCAATGACAAAAACAGCAAAAATCATATTATTATATCAATAGATGTAGAAAATTCCTTTGAAAAAATACATCAATTCCTAGTAAAAAAATTAGAAAGCATGGGTATCAATGTACCCTTTCTTAAAATGATAAACAGTATATATCTAAAATCAAGAGTGACTATCTACTATACTGAAGATAAACTTGAAGCTTTTTCAAAAATATCGGGAATGAAGCAAGGTTGTCCATTATCATCAGTATTTTTCAATATCATACTAGAAATTGAAGGAATAAAAATATTCAATAATGAAAGCAGACAATCACTATTTGCAGATCACATAATACTATGCTTGGAGAATCCTGGAGAAACAACTAAGAAATAAATTGAAACAATGAGCTTCAGCAAAGTTTTAGGACAAAAATAAATCCTCACAAGTCATTCGCATTTCTATATAGTACCACAAAAGCCAGCAGGAAGTGAAATAAAGAAAAATTTCATTTAAAATAACTGTAGACAATATAAAATACATAGGTATCTAACTCCTAAGACACACCTTTGGATTGTATGAACACAATTATGAAAGATTTTTAACAAAAATACATATCTAAACAGTTGGGAAATATTAATTTCTTGATGGTAAGCCATTCCAATAAAGTAAAAATGACAAATTTATGTAACTTTATTTACATGTTCAGTGCTATGCCAGTCAAACTACCAAAGAATTACTTTACAGAGCTAGAAAAAAAATGAAATTCATCTGGAAGAAGAAAAAGTCAAGCATATCAAGAGGAACAATAACAAATGCTAAAGAAGGTATTCTAGCAGTTCCAAATTCTAAGTAATTTAGAAGAAACTAGGAATAGACCAATATTTCACACCATATATCAAGCTAAGCTCAAAATGAATGAATGATTGAGACATTAAAGATGATATTGTAAGTAAATTAGGAGAGTACAGGAAAATGTACCTGTCAGATCTACGGATTAATTGAAGGCATTATTTTCTACTATGTTAGCAACCTATTGTTAAATTGGGATTAAAATTTTTCCTTTTATTTCCTCCTTCAGGGACCAGTCCCTTTAGAATAGTCAGTCAGGACTAATTGCTGACAATTGTTTATTTTCACTGCCATGTTCCAAGTACAGTGCTAAGCATTAGGGATATAAATGCAGATGACAGTCTGCCATCAAGGAGCTTAAAATCTAATTAAAATCTAATGGGGAAGACAACATCCTGAAGAAAGTTAGATAGCCAAAAAGGAGGAGGAGTTACATGGTTGGAGCATTATGGAATCAAGTCAGAGAGACTATAGGTAGGTGGAAAGTGAAATGACATTGCTGATATATAAGATTGCCCAAATCCTCCAGGTATATGCTCTGTGAACTTGGAAGGGGGGTGGGGGAACGGGGCCTCCATCCAACTAGATGACCTTACAAACAGAATGCAAAGTAGGTGAACTCTTACCCTTTAGGAAGTAATCCTATGTCATTGTAACTTCTTTTTATTGGAGTGTAAATATATTCAATTTATGAAGAAGAAAACCAACCAGAGTGGTTTGGATAGAGATGGATTCCTCTGTCCAGATTGATGGAGGTGGCTTAGTCTCATGATCAAACCACATTCTCAGCAACAGGAGCTGAAGACATTTTTAGCCCACCTCATCAGTTGAAAGTTCACTCCCTAACTGATCATTCTAAAATCAGTGTTCATTTTCACCTGGCAGTGGTACCTCCTTTTCCAAAAGTATTTAAGCATTCAAGGATGTCCATGGTTTTGTCTTTAGTTATTGAGAGAAATCACTGATAATAAATTTATTATTTGCTAGTCTAATTCATAAATTCATTATTAATTGAGAAACTTTCTCAGGCATTTCATTAACCTCTAAGTAAAGAGTTTATGACCAAAAAAGTGCTAGAGGGGCTTAGTAAAAGTAAAAGAGATAATTTTGATTATATAAAATTAAAAGGTTTTGTGGAAAAAATAATGCAGCCAAAAGAAGATGGAAACTGATGGGGGAGAAGGGAGGATTTAATAGCAAGTTTCTCTGTTAAGGCCTCATTTCAGAAATTCATAGTAAATTGATCAAAATTTATAAAAAGTAAGAGCCATTCCTCAGTCAATGGATATGAAACAGGCAACATTGAGAAGAAGAAATCAAAGTTATCAATAGTCATATAAAAATGTTCTAAATCACTACTGATTAAAGAAATGCAAATTAGAACAACTCTGGAATACATGAACATGACAAAAAAAGGAATCACAAATGCTCTAAGGGATATGGAAAAATTGGAGCACATGCTAGTGAATTATTGATGGAGTCTCATCATTCTGGAGGGTTATTTGGAACTATATCCAAATGGGTTATAAAACTTTGCATACCCTTTGAGCCAGTAATACTACTACTAGGTCTTTCTCCCAAGGAGATTAAAGAAAATGGAAAAGGACTTATTTGTACAAAAATATTTATTGAAGCTCTTTTGTGGTAGCAAAGAATTGGAAACTGAGGAATGGTCATAATGCCTAAACAATTCATGGTATGTGGTTGTTGTGGAATACTGTTTTATAAGAAATAACAAGTAGGATGGTTTCAGTAAAACTTGATAAGACTTATACAAACTCATGCAAAGTGAATTTAACAGAATTGGAATAGCTTCATTGTACATGGTAACAGCAATATTTTAAGTATGACCAAGTGTGAAAATCTTAGCTACTCTGATCAAGACCATAATCCTTGACAATTTCAGAGGACCTCTCATGAAACATCTTATCCACCTCCAGAGACAGTACTGATGAACTCTGAATGCACATTGAATCATCATTTTTTCAAACTTTATTTTGATTATTTTATTCAATTTGTGTTTTCTTAGGCAACAAGGCTAATATGGAACTATATTTTGCATAACTACACATGTATTATCAAAATAAAACTGCTTATCACCTCAAGAAGGAGTCACAAAGTCAGAGGGAAAGAGTGTAGCAGCAAACACCCTGGCATACACAGGAGGGCCTGCTACACAGGTTCTTAGATCTGCTTTTGTAAAAGAAAATCAACTTTTGAGGGACCAGAAATCTTCTTTAATTACATACACCAACACAGAAAATGCAAGCAGAGAAATAAAGATCAACAGACAGGGCTTCTAAATATCTGACTATTACATGCATGCATAGTTACCAGAGAGAGGAGCACCAACATCTGGGTTTTCAAAGCCAGAGATGGCTCCTTAATGTCTACCCAGTCTTATCTAGTCATATCACATGAACATTCTTCTGAAGAGTTAACTCCCCAAAGCAAAACTTCACCTCAGAACATATATATACTTTTCAGAGCTGAAGGGCATCATGACTCTAGTGATCCAGTGCCTCATTAATCAATAAAATGTGTGGACTTTCCTACCAAACAAGCCTCCCCTATTCAAGTTCCCCTTAATGGGCTCCAGGCTAGGCCTATTAATGGGCAGAGAAGATCTTTAACTCTACTTAAAGTAGACATAGCTAATTTGGAACTCAAAAATTAAAAAAAAAAGATTGTTAAAACATTGTACATATAATTGTGAAAAATCTAAAAAAGAGTTATTTAAAAATAAAAGATATAATCATTGGTGGCACTCACATCTCATCAGTACCTTCAGTGCCCTCCCTCCCTCTGACTAGATAGCTGAAAGGCAGAGCATAGAGCTCTCCCAAAGGTCTCCATTTGCAGAGGTCTCCCAGGCCACCCGTATTTTCACTTCCCACCTAACTGTAGTTTTTTAACTTGTCTCCATCACGCCCCCACCCTGTCCTTTCTCCTCCTTTTTTTCAACTTTCCATTTTCCTTTGGTGTATTGTTTTCTGCATTGGATTTTAAGCTCCTTGATGGTAGACAGTCTTCTATATATACTTGGCACATAGCAGTTGCGTAACAAATGTTTATTGGCTGACTGGTCCTGCTATCTTCTTCCCTGAACCTTTGTGATAGCCAGTCAGGGCACACGGTCTTCCTTTTGAATGCCAAATGAAAGGGTTCATTGCTTTCTTCACAAATTAACAATTCTGCACATCCCCCCTAATCCTGTCAATTTATCAAAAAAAAGTATACTTAATAAAGGAACAGTAGGAATGACTGAATACATAAATATAGCCCTGCAAAACCACAGGAATTTTACTAACACGGTCATCCTTGTCTGGCTCACTCAAAACTGATACATTCAAAAGTGTCTAGAAATCTGTTTATTCTAGTTTGGTATATTGATGGAGGGCTTCCATTCCATATTCTGTCTTGGGTATAAAATATTGTAAACTCTAACTATCATAAGCCACTCAGGATTAGTCTGAAGTTTTTCATAGATCTAGTTCCCTAGAATTGTTGTCAATTCTGTTACTATAGAACCAAATTTGGTAGTGAAACTTATTAGTACCTGTCTTCTTATTTTCTTTCTGTATGTTTGCACTGCCAGCAGTTGGTCAATAAAGCCTGTAGTTTTCTCAAATAGGTATGGATCTATGCCCAGGAATAGACTGGTTGGTACAATACCAAAAATCCCATAATACATTTTAAGATAATCTTTGCCATTCTCTAGAAAGTTGATAACGAAGAGGAGTGGCTAAAAAGAGAGATCATTTAAAAGCATCTGTTGATTCCACAGTTCCTATAAATCCCTACATATTTTCCATTCTGATGAAATTACATGTGTTTATTCATGTATCATCCATTAATATGAGCAGTGCATGAAGCCTTGATGTGTACAGGCATACTCTCTACATAATTTATCTATAGAAGTATGCTATACTATAATATGTCATTATGACGGCATGGTCTTCTTCAGTAATGAAGGATGAACATGCACACATCATTAAATTTTAAAAAGACACTAAGTTAGGATGGATTTAAACTCTGGTATACTTTTGCTTTGTACATTTCATGTAATCATCTCATTTTAAATGTGTGAATACTCAGTGATATCTACTAATATTGAAGTCTAGAACAGCAAAAAATGGTCTCTTTCAATGTCATAAAGTTTTTATGTCAGTAGTTTGTCAGTTTAGTTTTCTGTCAGCATTAGTCGTTATTTTGTGCTCAGAATCAAGCTGGGATGATTTCATTGTTGAAGATTTTAAATAAAGACTACATGACAAGACACACAGACCTTTTGAAACCCTGACATATTTAGTTGATCACCCTTCTCAATGTCTTGGTTCAGTTTTTACTCTGTCTTAACACCTTTTGTGGGAAGTCATACATTACTCATCATCATCATCCAAAAGGTTTCTAGCATGTAATATTTAAATTACTTTAAAATTATCATATATTAGGTTCTCTACAATAATACATGCTTGTTGAATTAAGTTGATGTTAGTGATATCATATTTACCTTATTGTATATTACCTTATTACTTATTACCTTTTTTGTTTCACATTACTTTTACAAACATACCTTTTTCATTGAGACCTTATACCATGAAATTATTGCTATTACTTTATCTTGCTCCTTTCTTTCATTTGGTTTGCAGTGAATTTCTGGGTATTTTTACTGCTAATCATCTTTCGTTGCGATATAGATTCATGGATACATAGATATTAAGCCATACCCAACTTTTGTCAGTGGAAGTGATGTAACAGAAATAAACATGCCCAAGGATGTTAAAGGTGAGCAAGGAGATCTCAGGTGAAGTAGCCCTCTAATTCTATAATGACAGTCCATATTAAGCTTATCTTAGACCTGGATTTCTAGACCTCGAGGGATTTTCTACATTGTCTAGGAATATATATATACATATATATATATATATATATGTATATATATATATATATAAATGCATACATGAATATACAAACAGATCTCATTTTATGTAAATTCACATTATGCAAATTTGACTTTACGAAAGAAATCCACGTTCCAAAAAATTATGAAAATTCCTTACACAAGGATAAGATATGGTGTGATGTAGGCAGTATAAATAGTAGTGAGAAGCAACTCTAAGTAAATTACTGCATGTTTGTGGACACTAAGTGATACTGAGTTCAACAGTGCCCTGTGTTCTATAATTACCCTCATATTTTCACCATGGCTGATGGCAAATGTGCTTTAGAGGGCAAAAGTGAGCCATCTCAGAAGTGTAAGCTGATACTTTTGGAAATGAAAATGAAAATAATTAGAAAATATGAAGGACAAAAATTGTCATATTGCATGAATAGCCTTGCTGTGTCAACTGTGAACACCATAACGAAGGATGCTACCTGGATAAAGGAGCATGCAAAAGCAGTGTTTGCAAGAAGTCAACTTACCTATTGAAACAAAGAGAAAGTACTATTCCAGAGAGGGAGAAACTGTTACTTCTGTGGGTAGAAAACCGGACTCAGAAGACTATTTCTTTAAGCCTGATGACAGTCAAAATCAAGACCCAAAGTCTCTTTGAAGATTTAAAGGTAGAGTAACCTGAAGGAACACAGGTATTTACAATTACTTTTTTTACTATAGATAAATAATATGTAATATAAGAGTACTTATCATAGTTGGTTTGCATGATTTAAAAATCATGCAGTATTTTATAATGTGCAAGCATCAGGAGAGGTTGCTTGTACAGATATAGAAGAAGCAGAGAAGTTCCCAGAGTTCCTGAAAAAACAAACGGAAGATAAAGATCACCACTTGTCAAAGTAAATCTTTAATGCAGAGGAAGAAGCTAACCAATTTTATCGAAGAATGCCATGTCAAACCTATATCTGAAGGAAAAGAATACTATGCCAAGGTAGAAAGCTTCAAAAATAGTTACTCTTCTGTTTGGAAGGAATGCATATGGTACTTCCAAATTGAAATGTATTCTTGTGCACCACTCAGAAAATCCTGTATCATCCTTGTGAGGAATTTGCAAGGCAATAGTACCTGCTATTTTACTAACCTTAAGGCATGAATAACCCCAAAACAATGGTTTATAAACCTCTTCATTCCCAGAGTTGAGAACTTTTGTAAGGATAATTACATTCCTTTAAAGATTCTACATATTTTGGATAATGCCCCAGGTCACTCTCCCCATCTGGATGATTTTAATGAAAATGTGAAAGTGGTCTATTTTTCTCCTAACATTATCTCACTATTATAACCTACATATCAGAAAGTGATTTTGAATTTCATGGTATGGAAAGAAAGTAAGTAATGTAAACACTGATTGTTCTTGTTTGGCAGCCAAAAGGAAAGACCTGAAGACTTTCCACCTATGTCTTCCTCTCTCCCTAGTGAGCAGAAAGCAAGGTATATCAGGTAGTCAGCATCCCATCAGTACCATGTCTCAGCATCCTGCCATTGAAGCACTCTAGGATTCTGAGGTCAGGTGACAAAGAATTTTCCAGAAATCAGATATACCTCCTGACTTTGTCCATTACAATACTTCTCAAGTGGCAAGATAGACACTTGTGTTCCCTTTTGCCCTTGTCTGCAAATTTCTAAAGTCATGTTTTTTTTTAATGCCACTAAAGTTGTGAACTCTTAGATAAGGCCATTTTTGTAACCTAACATTTCTCTGGCAAAACTCTCTGGGCAGCAGTGAAGAACCTGATGGGGTTATATCACAATGTATCTACTCTCTAAGAAATGAAAATTGATAGTTATAGTAGGCACTTTATTGCTTTTTTCTATCTTATTCTTTTCTATTAAAGTCCATTTGATTATATTCGCAAGACTCCAAACAAATCTGTTTTACCAGCCTTTGTTAGGTGCTGATCAGAACCCTGCCATTTCTAGGTGATTCCAAGTCCGCATCCAAGATGTTATTGTCTTGACTTACATTCTTTAGGGTCTGTCAACTTTAATGGAGGCAAAGATACTGTGTTTCTCAAATTTGTAAACAGCCCAGAGTTGGAAAGGTTAGCTTACATGACTGATGAACAAATAACCTTGGGCTATATAAACTCTTCTCAAAAGCAGTGAAGGAAAACACCCAAGTATTACCAATCTGTAAGACATACATTCCTCATATCCAAACCATTGAGTGAAAAATCAAAATAAATAAACTAAAAACAATCATCATTAAGAAATTTTATTGGAACATTATCAAATATTAGCAGAGGTTGTGGTAATATAAAAATATTTTCAAAACAAAATTAGATTCATACCAAGAATATCATATTTAATAAATAGGTAATGAAGAGTTGTTAAAAGTTTGTGAACGAGGTGGGGCATTTACTTTAGTAACATACATTTCAAGACTGGGAAACTGATGTGAAATGTAAACTATGTGAAGCTTAATATTTTTATGGCAAATACATCATCATTTACCTATGGACATTAATACTTTTAGTGAGAGACAGAGAAACAGAGAGAGAGAGAGAGAGAGAGAGAGAAGTAAATAAGCATTCATTAGGTGCTTACTATGTATCTGACAAACACAAGAGCTGTTCAGGAAGTGGTCTTAAGCACTGATTACAGCATAAGGCCAAAGTTGACTTATCAAAGTCCAAGGTAGTTGCAAGATCAGAGTCCAGTTTTCTGGTGAGAAGGTAAAGGTGATGCCCGAAAAGTGAAGACGTGTGAAGTGGAGATAACCAATGCTGCGGAAACCTGCATCCTCACAAGATATGGCCAAGGCCAACATAGCCCTTAAAACTATGATTTTCTTTGAAAATAAAAGCATAAATCATTTCTCAATTAAAATTTATGATATAATTATAAAATATTATATTATCATATATAGTAACATTATATATGATCATTAAAATTTAATAATAATCTTTATTCTTCCTTATGAAGAAAATTGGTTCCAGTTTTCAAAGCAACCTTTTCCTACCTTTCCCTTTCCTTTCATGCCACATTATTATTTGCGTCTCTATACATGCAACTTTTGCTTTCTATTTCTTTTGTTAGTGTCCTGGCACAGATTCAAATTACCTAATATCTGGAGTTTTGTAACATTTTCCCAAATGGTTTACTTGTCTGCAAGTTGTTATTTTTCCTTCTCTATTATCCCTTCTCATACATAACAATGAAAGCAAAATAATTTATATTTAACTAAGACTTTAAAGTTGACAAAGTGCTTTACATGCATCAGTTCATTTGACATATACAACTGCCACAATAAAGTCCACATAAGAAATATTTGATCATGTTACACATATTTCCCACCTTCAAAACTTTCAATGGTGGCTTATTATCTACTGAACACATTTTAAATTTTTTTGTTATCTAGCTGTCCTTCAGATAACCTACTTTTCAGTTAAGCTGTATTGCCCACTATTTGCCAAACATGAACCAAAGATTCTTGCCTCTATGCTCACAACCTCAAAATTCATCTTCCAAATACTACCCATTCTTCAAGTTTATCTCAAATGCTATTTCATCTATAAAGTCTTTCTTAGTATCCCTAGCCAGTAATAATCTCTCCCCCCTCTGAACTCATGTAACATTCTATGCTTCTCTTTTGAAACATGTATTCTAGGACTGTTTTATTCAACTATGTACAGAATACAGTACTTTGCACATGTTAGGCATATGATATATTTGAGATATAGTCCCCTTTTTATAGTCATTTAATCAGGAAGCTATGCCCCTCTGCTATAGGCATTGGACTGACAGCAGCTTTCTTCTTTGGTTGCTGGGGATACTAAATATTTTCTCTTTTCCTACCTCCAAAATGTTCATTTTAATTTGTTTCTTTTACATTGATTAGTGTTTGTTTCTTTGCAATGATTTTTTTAAAAAAGAAACATAATTCTTCCTGTTTTCCCTAAGAATAAAGAAACTTATTTCAAATTCTTTTCTTAAAAAATAAAAGTTATGATGAAAATCTGCCTGACCAATAAGGGGAGTACATGACAAGGCAGAGAACCTAGGTTTCCAAATTTGACAGTTGTCACTATTGTAATACTGTAGGATTGAAGACATTGTTCTCGCCTTGAAACATATCCATGAAGTCTGCCTCCCAAAACCTCTTTGACAGAAGGAGCATTGTTTGTTTGTTTTGTTGCAGTTTACTACTTTCTGGTTTCCTTTCCTATGCCCTCCCTTTTATTTATCCAAAAGAAAAGAATATTGGTGTGGAGTTTGAGCTGAGAATTTGAGTTAAAAGGGATTTCATTTGAAGAGATGATTATTAATATCCCTTTTATAGCTTTTATTCTAGTCTATGAAATAATTCATTGCCTTAAACTATAAGGCAATTTACTTTCCCTTCATGAATAATGTCTATTACTTCCCCTTAAATGAGCTCACACCTTGGTGTTAAAGAGTTGAGGCCTTCAAGTTATAACAGCACATCATGGTTTCAATGGACTTTCTCAGTTTTTAATACACATTGAAATTATCAATAACCATTCTAAAACATATAAGTGGTCAAAGAATGTGAACAAATAATTCTTTAAAGAATAACAAACTAGTAACAACTATAAAACATTTCTTCAAATCTCTAATAATAAAAAGAAATGAAAATCAAAATAACTCTGAGTACACTCAATAAACTGGCAGTGATGATGAAAGATAGGAATAACAAATGTTGGAGGGAAGGCAGAAAAATAGGCATACTAATATACTCTTTGTATATTAGTTTAATAATTTTATTAATTTAATAATTCTGGAAAGCAAATTGGTATGATTAAAAAATAGAGATTAGAAATTCAGTATGCTTTTATTCACAGATCCCATAACTCGGCAAGGAAGTCAAAGACAGAATCTACCCACATACAATAAAATATTTCTAGCTGAACATCGTTCTTATTGTGGAGAAAAACACTATAAACCAAGTAGGTTCTCATTGATTGGGGAATGGCTAAAGAAACTGTTACACATAAAAAGTTATGGTATACTATTATTGTGTAGTAAGTAAGAAAAATAATACAGGGTATTCATGGAAGCATAGGAAGACTTATAAGCTGATACAAGGTAAACACGGAAATTACTGTACATAGCTATGTATGGCCCACAACGTTTCTGAGTGTGACCCAAATCAGATTAAATTGTATCTAATTTAATAGTTTATTTAATTATTAATAAAGATCAATAATTTTATAATCAAAAATAGAAGTATACATTATAATATCTATATAATATTATAATATTTATTTTCTTACGTAATACATTAATACAATAGAACAATTATCATAAAATAAATTATAAGTGATAATTAATAAAGACATTCGTAATTATATGGGATTTTCTAAGTCACTATACAGCCCACAGAAATACTTAAGTAAGGTTCAGTGGCTCCCATTTCTGTTTTAGTTTGATGCCACTGTTGTGTTACTGATGGGTTAAGTGATTTACCTCAAATCATGCAGAAGTGAAACTTGAATCCAAGGTTCTCTTGGCCCATGGCAAAACCTCTATCTGCTATCCTATGGCTGCTTCTATGCAAAATATTTGCAGAATAAATACAAGGAAATTTATATATCAAAGCAAGTTGACAAGCATTTCCTAAGAGCCTGTTATGTGCCAAGTATTGAAACTAGTAGTATAAGGGCAAGTCTTATGTAGAAAGTAGCACTTCAACTAAGGTTTGAAGGAGATAAGGGGTGTTAGGAGATGAAAGGGAAGGAGGGAGTATATTCCAAGTATGTGTAGAAACCTGAAGACAGGAAGATGAAATGCCATTTGTGAGGAATGCTAAGAAGGTCAGTTTGGGTAGACTGAAGAGTTATGAAGGGGAATAATATATAATAACACTAGAAATATAGACTGGTTAGCTGAATGCTAACAAAAGGAGTTTCTATTTGATTCCAGGTGTAAAGGGATCCCACAGGTGTTATTGAGAAGGGAGTATTGCTTTAGCAGTACTGTAGAGTATGGTTTGGAGAAAAAGGAACCTGAGACAAAGTCAATGAGACAACTACATCAATAATGCAGGAGAGAGGTGGCAAGTGCCTGCATTGGGATGGCAACTGTACAAAGTAAAAACCTTGATGCAAAAATCATTGCTTATGTGTAACTAAGATGAACCCAGTCACCAGTTTCAGTAGAAACCTTAACCCAACTACAGAGCTGAATATGACTCACATCTCACTACTAAGTCACATTAAGTAAGGTTCCTAAGTCAGACCTTCTGCCTACCTGACCAGGATCCCAAACTTCCATTTCTATTTATCCTCCCCACAAGATAACATAACACTAGTTTTCTATAAGGTCAGGCCCTAGACACAACTTTGAAGCATTCATTCATCTGCCACTATCAAGGAACTTCTCTGCATCCACTGATTATCTACCTGAACTCCTTTCTCAAAGTTTGGGGTGCCTGCACCGTGACCTTTTCTCTCCCTATGGCCAAGAGCGTCATGGTGTTATAGTGAATAGAAAACCTGATTCAAAACCAAGAAAATATGGTTTCTCTGACACATAATGGTTTATCATCTTTTACAAATCACTAAATCTTCTAATGTTCTAGGCAACGTGCATACCAACCTGCATTGGGGGAAGATGGTTCTTCACCTGAGAGATGCAATTCTATTCAATTAACATTTATTAAGCACCTCCTATATGCCAGGTACTATACTAAGAGCTAAGGATACAAATAAGAAAAAGGAAGTCAGACTCTGTCCTCAAAGAATTTGTAATCTAATACATAAAAGGAAGTTCAAAAGGGAGGGGCACTTGGGGGTACCCATTTCGGAGGTTTGATGCTATGGAAACAAAATTCAGAAGAGCCAATGATGGAAAATGAAGATTTACCTAGGGAATTTTGAGCACTCTAAAGAAAAGCTTTGAGAGAAGGTTATTGCTTATTGACCTCTAATCTACCAGTCAGGGGGGAAAGAAAATTGAGGAAGATAACCTTCTTGTAAAGCTTTGCTCTTTTATATGAACCTTTCATTCCCTCCTATTTTCTTCAGTAGTGTCCCCACCTTCATCTTTACTCTCTCTAATTTCTAATCTCACCTTGTTTACTGTTTCTTGTTTCCTACATATTTAATGATGTCTCCCTGTTTGAAAAAAGCATGCTTGACCTCTATTATCTTCTAGCTATGATTGCATACCTTTCATTCCCTCTTCTGCTAAATTGCTGAAAAAAATGTCCATTTACTCTCTCCTCCTCTAATAAACCTCAACAGTCAACTGAAAGTGTTTTATTAAAGGTACCCAAGATCTCTTAATTGTTAAATATAACTCTTCAGGATACCAGCATCCCCTCAGTCATCCAAGTTTTTACCCTTGGTGTCATCCTCAATTTGTCATTTTGTGCCAAAAATTAGCAACGGTATGGAATATACAGCAAGGAATTTTGGATGATTTCAAAGTTTGTAATCCTAAATTACTAGAATGTTGATAAGTCCTTCAACAGAAATGGAGAGGTGGAAGGAGGGAAAGAGTTTGGAAGATAAGTAGTCTTGGGAGAAAATATAGTGAGTTCTGTTTTTTATATATTGATAGAGATGTCAAAGTTTTAAATGTCTTTTTAATGTCTTATTTTTTATAGATGAATTGCATCAAGGTACAAGAAAACTGTTTGACAGGGTAATCAATAGCTTTTAATTTCTATTGAACCCATCTTTATGCCCTATGCTCCAACACCCTCCAACGCTCCACAATATCTAAATTTCATATCCATCTGCCCCATACACCCTGTCAGTCACGTCTCCTACACACATACCTCTCTTTCCAGAAGCATTCCACCACTCTTCATCTCTTCCACCTGGTGTCTTTGGCTTGCTTCTAGTCTAAACTTATTTTACAAGAAACCATTTACAATATACCCTAAATTTAATTTATCCTGTATATGTCTTGTTTGCAGATAGTTGTTTTCATATTGACTCCTCCATTAGACTGGAAGCTTCTTGAGGTCTAGGACAGTCTTTTACCTTTCTTTGTATCTCCAGATCTTTGACAATTCATGGCATACATCAAGTACTGAATAAATGCTCATTGGTTGCCTGGGTGAATTTTTCTCTGATCACAATAACCAAATAGTATAAACATTGGAAAAGATGTGATAATCAACTGCTTCATGACTCTTCCAACCATTCCTGTTACTCAACAGATCTAAATTCTTCTCTTAGTCATCATTTCCCTATACATGTGATCTCCTCTTATTAAAATATAAACTTATATTGGAATGTAAATATAGATGATATCACTTTTTGAATTTGTATCTCAAGGTCTTACCATGCTGGCAGGCACGTAGAAGGTGATTAAAAGGCTTTTTCATTGATTCATCCATCCATTTATTCTGTCAGAGAAAGTATCCAACTACTTTTTGGAAACTAACAAGGAAACCTATTAATTTTCCTGGGCCCCTAATTGCCTTACTATTCAAATAAATCTAAACCAGTACGAAAGTAAAAGAAAGAAAGAAAAGTTGAAAGAAACTAAGAAAATTGGCAAGGTTATTATCTTCCACTCTCCTCGTGTATATTTCAGCCTTTACCATGCATCTCTATCAGTAACAAAACATTCCTGGTTTTGGTTCTCTATTTCAGCCTGGAAAAGAAAAAGAAAAAATCAACCACCAAAAATAATATCTTCTGTCTCTTTATATTTTCATGGAGCTTCACAATTTGAAATCATTTTCCCATCCTTCTCCTTTGAGACTCACAGCAATCCTCTGCAAATAATAATACAAATTTTATTTTCAGAAGTGTGTGTTTGTGTGTGTGTGTGTGTGTGTGTGTGTGTGTGTGTGTGCGTATTTATGTATGTGGATGAAAGTAAAAATTCAGGGAGTT